>VNJU01001242.1:0-55190 GCA_008042675.1 Drosophila seguyi | reverse complement strand
ATAGAGAAAGAGAGGGAAAATATATAGATCGAGACAGACACGTCAGAGCTATGAGAGAGAGCGAGACAGCCGCCCTTTGTTTGCAAAACTTTGGCAGCGAGGTGGCCGCTTGGCATATTGAGTAAGAGTGAGAGTGAGAATGAGAGTGCGCTCAGCGAGCGCCACTCACTGATTGCTTTTGTTAGTTTATGTTATTTGAGAGCGTCATCGGCTGCTGTGGCTACGTGGCCGGATGTGAGTTGTTTACATTCGAGATTGAGGGAGATGGATACAAATAGACAGAGAGAGGGATAGACATATGAAAATAGAGAAAGACAGAAATATAGAATTATGTCAGGAGAGAGAGGGACAGACATATAGCTAGAGAGAGATGAAGATAGAGGGAAATATAGAGAAACACAGCAAGACAGAATTATATAGATGGAAGGAGATGGAGATATGGAGAATATATAGGCGATCTCACGCTGAACCAATGTAAACAACTCACATCCGGCCACGTAGCCATATCAGCCGATGCCGCTTATCAAATAATGTAAACAATTCTTGCAATCTCTGAGTGGCGCTCCATGAGCGGCACTCTCATTCTCACTCTCAAATTATTGATACACGTCATATCCCAAGCGTGCGACCTCGCTCGCAAACATTTATATTTGTCCCGCTCTCTCTCTCTTGCATGTATCTCTGTGTCTCGATCTATATTTCTCACCCTCTATGTAACACTCTCTCTCTCTCTATCTCTTTATATCCCTCTCTTTTTATCAATCGATCAACATGTGGGATTTTCCCATCTAAAATTTGAAATGTTTCCACCGGAAGACAGTGAGAGGGTTTCCATTTTTAATTATATCATGCTAATCAACTTGCGTGTGTGCACATTTAATTTGAACAGTTACTCCTCAACTCGTATGGCCGCATTTTTCTGCAGACTTTCCCTCTCTCTCTCTCTCTCTGGCTGTCTCTCTCTTTCTGTCTCTAGCTTTCACCGGAACTCTCTCTGTTGCTTTCTCTTTCTCGCTCCACCCGTCTGGGCCGTTTTCAGTGTGAAAAACCGCCGGTGTCTGCCCCGCGAAAACCCAAAAAAAAAAAAAGAAACACAACCACTAGACCCTTGCACCACCTTGCACTTTCCCGTCCTCGCCACGTCCTGTCCCCTGTCTGTGACGTGAGCTCTTTTGCCATTTTGAGTTGGATTTTCCAGCGACTCGTTTTTTTTTTTGCAGTTGCATTTTTTACCATCTCTTTTTTTTATCCTTCTGCTTTTTGCATTTTACCTCGAAGAATTTTTTTGTCTTTGTTTTTTTTTTGTGTTTTCTTTTTTTTTTGCAAATGCAAATGCCTCGGCCTACATGTGTCGGTGTCTGTTACCCCTCCCACCCAGGCGGCCCCCCCCCCTTTTAAGCCCCTGCCAGTTGTTAAGGCCCCCCTTTACCGCTCCGCCCCTCTTTCAAACATATGGAAAACTTTTGCCAGCATGTTGCCTACTGCAGTTTTTTTTTGTTTTTTCCTTTCCCCCACTTCCCACCCCCCGACCGACTCTACCACCCACACTAGGCTTCCACCTTCGACTGTGCAAAATTACAATAATGAAAATGTATTTGCAAAACTCGCCTAATTAGTTGAATATGAGCCATGTTGGGTATTCAAATATGCACAGGCAAGCTGTCAGACGGTGTGGCAGGAGCTGGGAGGGGGGGAAGACTGCTGTGTGGCACAGATAGCAAACACGTGGTGGAAGGAACAAAAAAAAAATAGAGGGGTATACATATATATACAAAAAAAGTTGCTCAATTGCACTGCTTTTGTTTGACGGCAACATGGAGGCATTTATTGCAGTGCCACAGAACTGCAGCTAAATTATTTTTCCTTTATTTCTGTTTTTTTTTTCTTATTTTTTTTGCATGTATATTTAAGCTAATTTCGTTGCAATTAACCTTTGGACAAGTCTTTATTTTGCCACAGCTAAAAAATGGAAATAAATGCGGAGAGCTCTAATTAGAGAGAAGCGGGAAGCGATTGAATATTTGACTAAAACTAAATGCAAATTAATGTATATTCTAAGCAGAAGGTCTTACTTTTTACTACAGAAATAATTGGGGTTTTAATTAAAAATAATTATAATAGTACTTAACAATTTATATAATTTAGAAGAAAGAGTTTTTGGGTGTTTTACAGAATATATTAGATTTAAATTAAAATCCTTAAAACTAGGCTTTCAAATGTTGTCTTAGAACAACTAAATGAAAATTATACCTAATTTGATACCTACTCGATATCATTGCATACTTTTAGACATATTTTTAATTGTTTTCAAATCGTTTTTTTGATTTTTTAAGCTCCCTAGAAGACTGCTATTTTAAATATACTTTTTTGGTACCAAAAAAAATATCATTGCATACTTTTAGGCATATTTTTATTTGTTTTCAAAACTTTTTTTTTTTTTTAACCGCCCAGAAGACTTTGCTATTTTAAACATACTTTTTTTGGTACGCCAAAAATATCATTTTCATATAATAATTTTAGATATTAGAACTAATGAAGCTCTTTGGCAATTTTAAACCATAAACTATACTCTACAAAAAAGATCTACCTCGATGTATGTGGCTTAACCCAAAAACTAGTCCTTGATTTACCAAATACCATAGATAAAAAATAAATCTCCACTCTTTAACCTTACAGACATATAAATATACATATATATAAGTTTACATAATCTCAAAAAGCTCCTTGACAAATTTCAAACGCCCCAAAAAAAGGGAAAAAAATCAGTACCCCCCATTGAAGCAACATTGTTTGCTGTGGATATTTCCCTGCAAGTGTTAAAGTTGTCGAGAGCATTGAGCACACCTGGTGCCACCTGCCTGAAGGAAGGCGCTCCTAAATTTCTTTGACTTTGACTTAAAAACAAAGAAGTAAAAAGCACGAAATTATGATTTTCCTTTCACCTTTCACCTGTAGTACCCTTCTTAGCTCAGTTTTATGTGTGTGTTCCTTCGCTGGCGGCAGCAGGTGAGAGCATAAATTTTTGTAGACCTTTTCGAGGGGGGAAATAAGCTAAGAGAGGGCGGGGGGAGGCCAGGGGTGGAGGCTAGAAGTGAAAGGAAAAAAGCCTGTCAAACATGGGCTAACATAATCGAGGGCATTCGACAAGCAAATTTACACAAATCACCACATTAGTGGGTGAAGAACACACAGACAGAGGCACGGAGACACACATGGGGGCTAGAGACAGATGGGCACACACACAAACAACACACACACCCACACACACACACACATCATAATCACAACACATCAAGTGACAATCAAAACCGCAAACAGACAAACGGCATCCCAGAGCAGCCTGTAAGTGATATGCGGCGGGTCCTGGCGGGGGGAATTGGTGGTGACTTTGGGGCGGGGGTAAGGGGGGTCAAAGGTTGACGGAAGTGCGTGGGCGGCAGCCCTCTATACGCCTCCTCCCCAAGGTATGGCTGGGCGTGGTGGTGGGTATGTCCCACATGTGTCCGTAATGACGATTAACTGCTGAGCCGCAATTAACTGTGAACAGGCGGAAATTCGCTGAATGACAGCCGCAAATAGGTGCCGAGGGGCTGCGAAAATAAGAGGAGGGATAGGGGGCAGGGAGAGGGGCCGGGGCAGAGGCGGTGCTGAGCGGGACGACTTCCCTTTACCGGAAGGCAGCCGCTGAGGGCACCAGTCACAGGAAGAAACCCCCCCAAAAAGCAGGAAATGGAATAGCAGCAATGGAAATATATATATATATATATTCAAGGCTTTACCTGATAAATAAGACAATTTATAACGGACATTAAAGCTAACAAAATATATATTAAGATACTTTAAGTGTTTAAAGGCAGCAATTAAGATAAAATCTTAAACTTAATTCAGCAATTTCTATAATTAAACTCTGAAAAAAAATCTAAAAAAATTATTTAGATCCAAACAATACTACAAATTAATCAATTAAATGATGTTTTACGAAAATCCTACATTAAAATAAAATTTAATTAAAAAAATCCTAAAAATGAATCAATTCAATGTTTGAATGTATTAAAAAAACCTTCAATAAATTAAATTTTGATTGAAAAATATGAATAAAAGCTAAAGTTATCTTTCCAAAATCCAAAAAACAAACTTTATACCCACAAAACTTGGCATTAACCTAATCAAAATAGTTCCCTTTCACAACAAAAAAATGAATTATTCATTCGCACGCATTTAATCATTCACTTGCATTCATTCATTATCCTTATTCACTTATGAATGAATCAGCGGACGAGATGAATGATTCATATATGATTTCTGACCAAAGGAATCCACCATATGCCCCATCGTCCTCTGCCCCATGTCCTTTCCGTATTTATTAATAAAGAAAATGGAGCATATGTGAGTGTCTTGCTGGCTTCTTATTTTCCCCTGCTGCTATGAGTATGAGTTTACGATATGAATGAGTGCCGACGAAGGCAAACAAATGCGCAAATAAATCGAGCTGAGAGGGGGATGGGGTGGGGGGTAAAGTGAAAGAAAAGCGGCAGGTGCGGGGAAAATCAGCAAGAGATGAGCAGGAAAAGCCGGGGGGAGAGAGTGTAAAGGACAGCTGAGGACGGATAATGATTATGATGGCGCCCACCTAGGCACGCATTTTGGGGGGCGAACCTTGGATGACAATTGCAGCGCATATCCGCTTCCGGTTCCCTACACGCACACACACACTGGCACACAACCACATCAATTTGGAAGCGTGCACATTTATCCTAATCACACATTCGCAGTTACTATCGAGGGCAGCACAATGGGGTCACAAATAAATAATATTTAAAATGAGGAAATAATTTAAAAAGAAAAGTAACAACCAAAAGGTGTCTGATATATAAAAAATAATAAAATATTAATAACTAAATAAAGCTATTTATTTAAAGAATATACAAAAAGTGACTATAAAAAAAAAAACTTGGGAATTATAGTGATAAAACGAAAGCGTAAATTGATGCTATGCTGAGGAATTCCTTTCTACAAATATTTTATTTGAAAAAATCCCTAAAGAAGAATAGAAAAAAATAAAAATAAATTAAAATAAAATTATATTTTCTATTATTAATTTGGCATTATTTAAGTAAAGCATCCTTTCAATAAAAAAAAATAATAAACGACTTGGGAATTATAGTCTTTCAGAGGTATTTGCAACTTTGCTAAGGGATCCCTTGTAAAACTGGGAAATTTTTTATTAAAATTGAAAATAGAATATAATATAATTAAAATATATGTATATTATATTAAAATGAACATAATATAAAATATACATTTATTTATAGAAAAGTAAAACCTTTACAAATTTTTAGATGCTAGCATCTTGCCCCTCACCGTTTGAAAAACAGGCACAGGAAGGGCCTGAGAGCTTATTTATGTGCCCAACTTCTTTGACATTGTTCTTTTATTATTTTAGTCGTTGTCTCCGCCCCCCTTTCTGCCCGCCCTCGTTACACCCCTCCATCCCCCTCGCACTCTCGCGTTGCTCATTTTTGTCGCAATTTAGCTAAAAGCGTCGTCTAAGAGGAAGTCGTTTTTATATATTCCCCTCTGCCTTTTTCTTTAATCTTATTCCACGTTGGCTGCTGGTGTTTTCTTTTCTTCTTTTTTTTTTTGACATGCCCTCATAAAGGAAAAGTCGAGAAAGATTGTGGGCGCCTGGAGGGAGGGGGGGCAGGGGAAGCCGCACTAAGCCATAGCTCAGGCAATCCAAACGCCTTTGTCCCTGGGCCACCTTTGCGGAGGAGGGTCCTTTGATATCGCATCCTCCGCTCCTGGGGAAAACTTGGGTTTGGCAAGTGCTGGGAAATCGTGGGGCATTTCGAAAGCACTTAATCGATTAATTAAAAACAATCAGGGGGAATCCCCTAGGAAATCTATTTATTTTTTCGGTGTCAATGCGAGCCTCTCAGGACACCGCTGCCACGTGTCCGAAGAGAGTTCTTTTCCCCCAGAGATTTTGGTTAATTTAAAAAATGGAAAATAATAAGGCAATTGCTTGGATATTAGTTAATAGTTTGGTAAATTTATAAGATAATTTGTATTTAAAATCAAGGAAATCGGTAAAAAAAATTTTAGCTTAAAATAAAGAGCCACAAAAAAAATTATTTTGGCTAGGATCTAAAGCACAGTTTTTTGGGCATTTATTATTTATTTTATTTCATGTATTCATGCAATATTCTAAGCACAAAATAGGGCTTATTGGGAATTTTTTAAATTATTTAAATATTTTTATGATTTTGGAAAGAAAACAATTTAAGTCAATTTCCATAAAATCCCATAGGGACTATAATAGTTTTGAATTTATGAATAGCTTTTTTATAAAACACCTTTTTATAGATATTAAAATATTTTTAAATTAATATTCAAATATATTTTATGTTTTATATATTTTATATTAATATATCATGCCATCATATTAAATAAATATATAATTAGCCTGAAGGCCCTACTTGCTCTGGCTTAATATATTGTAATAAAAAACTGTATTAGTTATTTCCATAAAAATAATACTAATAAATACATATTTAATATATAATATAATATAATATAAATATATCTTAAATATAAATATATTCATAATTAATATCTTGGCTTACCATTTACCAAAAATTCTTAAAGAATTACTTAAGCTCAAAGTTAAATCCAAAGAATTACCTCAGTTTAAAATTATTTTGTGGGACAACTTAAGCTAACCATAAATTGTAACAGAATTATCCTAATTTAAAATTATTTTAAATTTTTAAAACTAAAGGCAAAGTTTTCTTAAAATCCCTATTATATTATATATTATATAATATAATTATATATTATATTATATTAATGTATTTAAAAATATTAACTTATTTAAGGGCATAATAAAAAAGCAACTAAACATGGTTACTACATGGATACTTATTACTTCTACTTCTACAAATCATAACACAATCATTATCTATTAAAAGTTTTTTTCCAGGATACTTTTGAGCCCTGTCTCTGGCTCTTTTGAGACTTCATATTTCGTAAACTCGCATTCTTCCGACCGCTGAAATGTGTTTTTATTCCCGCTTGCCAAGTACATGTTATTTCCCCATTCACTTATCGCGTCAACTCGACAACTAGATCGCTAAACTTGCCATCTATCAGCCGCCAAGCTACAAAAAAAAAAATAAAAAAAAAAAGGAAGAAGGACATATAAAAATAAAACCCGGCTAGGTTACATCAGTGTGCGTATGACACATGTCGCCGCAGGCGGAGTGGCGGCTGGGGTTGCGAAAAATTCGGGGAAAAATCCTAAAGGATGAGGTGAGGGGGGAGCAGCAGCTGGCGGGGTGGCGACAAAGGACAACTGTTGCTGGCATGGCGCATACCTTGCTTCGCCTCGCATCGCGTCGCATCGTGTCGCGTCTCGTCGGCCGGAAATGGCGTCAATGTCAACGTCGACGCCGAAAATTCTCCTGTCATATAGATGTCCTTGCGGGTGTGCGTGTGTGGTGTGTGGGTGTATGTGGGTGTGCGGGTGTGCGGGTGCCCTGGCATGTGCGTGTGTGGTTGACAGCAGCACGGTTATGTCTATGGAATGTCCTTGGCTTTCCCTTTTCCGCTTTGTCGCTTCACGTGCTCGTTTACAGTCATTTATCATAAAAATATTTTTGCACTCTCATTTTTATAAACTGTATTGTTTCACACCCCCCAGGACACGACAAAAAAAAAAAAAACAAGACAAAAAAACAGGCTCCTGGCACCAGGGAAGGGAGCAGCAGAGCGGAGTCGACATTTTTATGAAGCTAATTTGATGTTGTCATTCTTCATTTCTCATTTTTGTAGCGCCATTTTCATTTTTACAGCCCATGTGTGTGCGAGTGTCGGGAGTCCTGCTTCCTGTTCTGTCGGTAATAAGTCAGGTTGGAACTAAGCACTCGGAGAAAATGAGAGTTGATACTCAGGAAACATAGGTTTTAGGGAAATTTCAAAGAGAGAAATTTGCACAAATTTTTGTTGACTCAATATTTTTTTAATTATTTTTATTAAATTAACACAAAATTAAATTAAAAAACATTTTTTATAGCAACAAATAATTGTTGTCATTTCTTTTTTCATTTTCTTCACCTCTTTAAATTACTTTTAAACATAATTTTTTCTTTGAGTGTCTTTACAGGCATATGGAAAATGCTGTTTTCCAAGAAAATGTTGCCCCATAAAGCGTCACCTAACGGCCGTGCACTGAAACTTAACGAGAGTTAGTCGGAAAAGTGCGCCCGGAAAATAACAACCGAAAAGTAAATTATAATCAAAGAAGGTAAAGTGGAGATAAAAGCTTCACGGCTTAATGGAAGTATGTAATCTGTATCTGCCAGATACATTTTTGTAATCCAAAGAAATTGAAGTTAAACTGAGGAAGGTATAAAAAATAATTGCCACATTTGTTGATTTATTTAAGGGATTTATTTTAAGGGAAGTAAATTTAAAGGGGAACGTTTTGTGTTTTTAAATTATTTCTATTGATTTTAATTAGTTAAAGTTTCTTGACAAAATCTTGACACAAATTTGTTAAAAAATTAATATTGTATTTGTAGGTATAATAAAAAAACATTATACTTTAATTTCAGTAATTTAAAATCTAACTTAATATATATTTTAAAGCTTAATTTTAAAGGGGAAGAATTAAGAGGGAAATAAACTCGAAGAGAAAATTTATAAAGTTCTTAAATTATTTAAATAGTCATTTATTTAGTAATAATTTCTTAACAAAATCCTATTTAAGTCTTAACCAAATGTATTTTAATATGAATATTATAGATTTAAATATTTATTATAAATATATAACCTACAATAAACTATACTATATTATTTTCTATATTTATAAGAAATCCCAGACAAATTTTTCTTAATATCCCTCTTCTTCTTTTAATAATAATTTCATTGAATTATACACCTCGACTTGCGCCTTATTGTTCTCCAATAAATTAACCATTAATGGCAGCCCCCTCATTTTAAACTGTTTTTGAGTAACTCCACTTGGAAAACCACTGCTCCGCCATATAAACGAAACATTATGTTAATAGGCTGGAGGCATACAATGGCATTTGGGAAAACTTATTGACCGCAGGCCGAAAGTTTCCATAGATTGGAATTATTTTGGCCGGAAAGTTGGGCGTGTGTACAGTCAACCGAAACTTATTATTAATATGCCTTGGTGAGTAGATTTTACTGCCAAGCCGCCGAGCTTTTGTTATTTGTTTAATTAGATTTCTCAAGTAGGAGCCGCAGGAACCGCACATTTTCTCAAGACTTTTCCCAGAGAGTTTTCCGGTGGGGAAAATAACCGGAGCTTAGCTTCCTCAATGCAGGCAGCGGCGACGGTTGCAATTTTTGCGAAGCTGTTGCTTCTAGGGAAGAAGCGGCGGCGTTAGAGGGGGGAGAAAGAGGGAGAGGGTATAGGAAAAACCGCAGAAAATCCTTCGGCCAGTTTCCCACCAGTTTCTCGGCTATTGAAACAAAGCTATTTTTCAAGCACGGTGACGAGCAGGAGGCGTCCCTCCTTGCCTTGCCTACCCATTTCCAGCATTTCCCTCCGCTTTCCATTTTCCGCCGGCTGTCTCGTAAATATTTCACTGGGAACTTTAGCATTTTGTGCACTTTAATTTGCGGTGAAAAGAACTCTCAAAGTTTTGCCCCCGCGGCCCGCAGCAACCTTTGACCTCGCCCACACCGAGTGACCGCATCAAAGAGCCAGTGCGAAAGCCATTTGCAAACAGACAAAAGCTAATAGCTGCGGCACGCAAACTTCCACCAACAACCAACAATGGAACCCCAGCACTTCCTCCTCGGGATTCTCTTTCTCCTCGAGATCCTCTTCCTCCTCCTGGCCCTCCTCCTGCTCCTCCTCCTGCTCCTCCTCCTCCTTTCGCTCTGCAAATTTCAACTAATTTCGGTTTCCACGAAGACATATTTTGGTCCATTGTTTGTTTGCCACGTTTTTGTTGGTATTAAATAAGCAGCAGAAAATTTAAAAATTTCTAAATTAATTTAGTTTTTTTTTGGGTTTAATTACTTGCTTTAAAAATCAATTTCATTTAAGCCAAGTTGTATTTTATTTTAGCTTTGATTTGGCAACAAATTTGGAAGAAGGTTTAAAAGGGAAAAATAATGCGAAAAGATTTTTAAATTAAATTAAAAATTTTTCATACAATTTTATTATGTTACATATTATATATAATAAAATAAAGTTTTCTTTAAGCGCTTAATATATTTTTTTTATATTTTATATATTTTATATATTTTATATATTTTATATATTTTATATATTTTATATATTTTATATATTTTATATATTTTATATATTTTATATATTTTATGTATTTTATATATTTTATATATTTTATGTATTTTATATATTTTATATATATTTTAAACATTTTATAAAGTTCATTTTGCAGTTTAATTAAGAAATTTAATTTATTTAATTTTTTTTAGTTGCTCAAAAAATTATTTTATTTTAGCCAAGTTGTTATTTTTAATGCTTTTACTTGGCAAAAATTCTTAAAAAATTATTTAAAAAGACCAAACAATACGAAAAAATTCCCTATGTAAAATAAATTAAATTATTTACAAGCAAAATTAATATAATTGTACATTTTATATTACAAAATATATACTTTCAATTTAAAAAAAAATGTATTTTAAAGCTTTTAAATAGATTTTACATATTTTATTTACTTTAATGCTGCAAAAACCCTTTATTTTCTAATAAAGATGTATTTAAACCTAGAACTTGGGTTGTCCCAGACAGATTCTTGCATTACAACTTTTTTATAAATTTTGTATATATCTGAAATATTTTTAAAATGTTTAAATTTCAACATACAAATACAAAAAACCAGCAAAAGTTCCACAAATATTTTCTAGGTCTTTTCCATTAACCAATTACTGCCTTAAAGTATGTGACACATATCTTTGGCAAAAAAGCTTTTTTTAGCAAGCTAGTTTTGTATTCAAAATAATTTAAATCTATGCCTTTTTAATGCGCTAAATATGCACTAACCATAATACTATTAAATACTTGCTGGAATTTGCCTGTCTCAGCCGCTCATTGGGTTAATCGCAAAGTGCTCTAATTGAATTTTATTCCGCATTAAGGCTCCCCGCCAAGGCGGCGACGAGGTGAACTGGAAAGGGGGGCCTACCGAGGGGTTAACCAATCTCTGGGCATTATTAAATTATCCCTTAGACACCGCAATCACACTGCCGCCCCTTGTTGGCTTTTGTTATTATGAGCTTTGCTTTGGCTTTTTGCCACTTTTCAATTTGGTGCCGGTCGCTTTTCAGTCATTAATCTTCTTTGACGCGCTTAAATCACATGAATAACAAATTAGATGGCATATTAGTACGTGGCTTATATCGCACAGGTTCTCCCCTCCGCGGGGGTGGGGAGTCTTTGTAATATTTTTTAAATGTGACAAAATGTCAAATGTTGCGGCAGGAAAAACAGGAAAAAAAAAAGGGAGAAGAAGGTGGAGCTGGAAGACGGGAAAAGAATGAGAATGAATGAAAATTAAATAACAAAAGGATCTACCTCGCTCTCTTTTTTCTCTCTCTTTTTATTTTTGCATAATTCATTGCCCTGTCTAACGGTGCGTATACGTAATATTCACATACAGTCCTTTATCTTCTCCCCTCCCGAGTTTATACTTTTCGCCCCTTTGTGCTGTCAGTTTGCTAATTAGCTACGCATTTTCATTGTCATTACACTCCTTTCATATGCATATTTACTCACTTTACTGATTATTTATGTTGTTGTTGTCTTTTTTTTATATCTCTCTCTGGCGCCTTTTATTCTTGTAATGCAATTAAATAATTTTTTTTTGCCATATGTGAATCGTATGTTTGTGACAGGAGACAGCAGAAAGCCTCGGATTTGACTTTTACTCTGGCCTACGTCTTGTGACATGTGGCATTTCCCATTTCCCATTTTCCCCATTTTCACAGTTACCCCCATGCCCTTTGCCCTTTTGATAAATTATATGCATTTTTAATCTAATTAAATTGCAACAGGCGGCAAATGTCACTGGCTGCTGTTTGTCTTCCGATTTGTCATGATTAATGATTAAAAGTAACACCAAGACAGGCCCAGCAGCAGGAACCACAAGGAAATATATTTTTATATATGAATTTAATATTTAAAATTCTTATTTTCTGGCTGTTGTTGTTGTTGAACATAAAAAATAATTTCCTAAGAGGAGATTTATCATCATTTCGCGGGATTTAGCCAGCCATTCAATATCCGCCTATAAATGTGGCCTGAAAATCATTTATCGATAAGCTTCGACCCCGCACAAAATATGCATATTCAAATAAGTCTCTGTGTGTGTGTGTGTGTGTGCCCATAAACGATTCCATTTTATTTTTTAAGCTGTGTGCTTGTTAAGAGATAATTGTATTTAAGGCACAAGCCGCTTAAAACCACAACCACTATAACTTTACTATCTGTTTTTACCAAAAAATATTCAATATGCAACCCTAAACCATTGAGATAAGCATATGATGGGTTAAGGGGGGAATTTAATAAAATCTTATTACTACAAAAAGATACTATTGGAAAGTTTAATAAAATATTATTACCACATAAAGATATTTTTGGAGAGTTAAATAAAATATTTTAATTATATAAAGATATATATATTATTAGGGTTGAAATTCAAGTTCAATCGATATATATCGAATATAAAATTATTTAAGAGATCTTCAAAATGTGATTGCTTAAATTAGGTCCAAGCAACATTTAAAATCATTAAGGTAAATGTAATATATATAATATATATTAAACAAAAACTATTAAACTTAATATCTCTTTCTCTGTCTCGATTACTATCGATATAAATTATCGACACCACTTAGAAATCCGATATCTTAGACGATATTTAACTTAAAAACAAAGCAAATCCCACACAGCACAAGCATGTGCAGCAGTTAACTCGCATTCCAGAGTCCTGAATCCTCAGCCATTGTGCCATAAAGCAGCGCAACAGTTGCACGAATGAAGGAATGAAAAAAAAAAAAAAACTGAGTAAACTTGGCCAAGGAGCTGTGGGGGAAAAAGGGGTGAAGGGAAAACACTTGAAGGAAGCTAGTTAGCGAGGCAGAGAGAGAGGATCGAGGAGGGAAAGGAAGAACAAGTAGAGCCTGTTGCCACATAAACAGCAAATTTTATTAGATTACACATACGCCGCGTAGTCCCACGTGAAAAAGGCACACCGAGAGTGTGTGAGAGAGAGAGAGAGAGAGAGAGAGAGAAGGAAAACGACTGACAGAGAAAAAGTTAGAAACTGCATCAGGAAAAATCAGAAGGCAGGCGGCAGAGAGGAAAAAAGGAAATGGGGAAAACAGGGCGAAAAGCAAAGTCTGAGTGCAAAATTTTTATGACTCCCAGCGGATGTTTTGATACGTTTTTATGAGACGCGCGCGTGCTGTAAGCGAATGGCGACTTCCGCTTCGCATAGGCCTGCTCCTCCGTCTATAGGTTATATCCTGTATACAGAGCCCCATCGCTTGAATGTCCTCCAATAGGAAGCGGAAGTTAAATTTAATAATATAATAAGGGACAGAAAAATTGTGACAGTTTAACACATGAATTAACTATATTTTTAAATTATAAAAGTGTTTTAAAATTTCTAAAAAAATATATAGTTTGAAATAAATATTATTTAGTAAAGTAAAGAAAACGCTTTAGGCTCTAGCTAACTTTCTCTTTTCTAATTTTATATCAGACCCTAGAGAACCCTTCAAAAAAGGACATATATAATACACATATCCTGTATCCTTTATATATCTTCCAATATTGGCAAGACTGTCTTACTCGGTTTTATGGCATGGCCACCAACTAGGCGACAGAGAGAGCGAGATTGAAGTGATTGCCATGAAGTCGAAATTGATTCCGACACCCTCGCATCCTTTGTGTCCTTTGCATAAACAAATTCATCAGCCGCTGGAAGCGGAAGCAACGGATTGATGATACATAAAAAGCAAGATGAGGGCGTGAAAAATGAAGCAAAGAGTGGCAAGTGACACTGTATTTTATTTACGCTCAAAGGGTGACGAAACAGAGTTTTCATTTGCAACCTGAAACAGTTTAAAGTTTAAATTTGACACAGGAAATTTTAATTTCAATTTAGATTTAAAATTTTCAAAGAATTTCCAAGAATCCCTGCATATTTGTATTCAAAATCTTTCTGAGCTGGACATTAGCTTAAGAACAAATCGAGAGAGAGAGAGAGTCTTTTGGAAAACTTCGCTCAAAAGATCTCGGCTAATTTAAGGCCAGTAGTAAGGAACCTGGGAAAATCTTTTGGAAAACTTTGCGCCACCCGAAAACCCCATAAATCTCCACCTCGATGGCTGACAAACGTTTAACTCCATGGCCGTGTGCCCCTTCTGCAGTCATTGGGTTTGAAGTTGCGGCACTAACTAACTATGTGACCCGAGAACCCATAACACATTCCTCTCTTTAAAAGTTGCCCAAACTTTGGCAGCAGCCGCCGCCGTCGCCCGGTCGCCTCGTACATTATCCTCTGCCGAATGGCGGAATAATGTCCCCACCCGTTTTTGGGGGAAAACTCCTCTTAAAAAAGGAACCCCCTCAGTCCCACTCTCTCTTTCCACTTTCTCCTTAGCCAGGGAATAGACTTTTTGGGCTTGGCAAATGGCAGCGCTGATTTACTTGGCAATTACGGCCAAGGATGGGAGAGGAAAATTAAAAAAAAAAAAAATCGATTAATTTATAATTTTTTAAAATACGGAAACTTGTAGATCAATTTTTTTTTTTTATTTTAATATGTTTATGTTAGAAAATGTTGTTCCAATAAAACAAAAAAAAGGTTAAGAATGAGAAAAGAATATTTAAAAAAAAAGTTATCGATTTATCAATTAAACCTTTTATATATATCGACAATTATATATCAATTATATTCAGTTTTAATAATTGTAAACTGCTAAATTTATTAAGTTGTTAAATATTCATACAAGTTGTTTAGAGAATATCAATAATTAATTGTAACTATCTCCCTCGATATATAAATCGATTAAATATTGATTTATGCCATCTCTGAGCCATCTGCGATGAAAGTGGGCGTCAGAGGCGTTGTGTCACGGACAGGGGCGTGGCACAAGGGGGTACGGCAAAGCAATGAACTAGAAAAGCGAAAAGTTTCTCCACCAACACACACACACACACTCAAACACACACATAGATTTATTGAACCCGCTGTCCGCGTCAATAATTTGCATGGGTTAAAGACAGGACGGGGGTTAAGTCAGCCAGACTTTCCAGAGATTTACCTGTGTGAGCTTGTTTGAAGAAAGAAAGAGAAAAACTTTCTACTTTACTTTAGGTCGAGTAACTCCGATTTACTCTCAATTTTTTACAGGGTATGTATAATTTTTGAAAAAACTTATAATTAAAATTAATTTATGTGGAAAAACACAAATGAATTTTAAACCTGGTAATTTCCATATGCACAATTAATGTTATTATTTATTTAAATAAAACTTAATGCTTTAAGAGCATTTTATAATCGGGTTTAAGCCACTTTTTGCAATGACTTTTTTCCCCCTTGTAAAAGCAAAAAAAAAAAAAAAAACAAACAAAAGCGACAACCGAGTGACAATCAATTGTTAAGTCTAAAAAAGTTTATATTCGAGTGAGTAAACGATGAAGAGATACACACCAAGAGGCCAAGACAGATTTGTACAGGAGCCAAACCCGCTTTAAGCCTCACTCAAACTCAGAATGTCGGGGGAAGCCCCAGAAGTGTCACTGAAAGAAAAACCCCAGACGGAGTGCGATTTAGTGAGCGAAAATGAGCGAGAGAGAGACACTGGCTGGCATTGTTGTCTGCTTTTCACTTAATGTTGATCGGCTCACAAAGAAAATCCCTCACGGCTCGAACACAGAGCCCCCGCCTTGTGCGACTTTTTGAGCTTCTTTAAATCGGGCTCAAACTAGATTACAGCCAGTCAGTAATACTTGATGGGTATTGTAAATCAAATCAGATATTTATAAGGTGTCTTTATGGGACTATTCATGTGTTTTTGATCAGCATCACCAGGCGAGTCTAACTAGAGCTGTTTGCAGGACCTTGAAATTCGTAGTTTTTTTTTTAATAATTGAAGGAGCTTTCTAAAATTTCTTGACTTTGAGAATTGAATTAAAAAAAATAAATAAATAAATAAAAGATTAAAATTCCACTTATTTTATTTAATTTAAAATTCATTTTAAGGCATTTAGTCGAGTTTCAAACCTCCTGAAATGAATATGAGCGAGATAGCAACATATTACTTTATAAACTTTTATTTGAATTGTGTAAATTCATTTTACTATATATAAAGTATATTTTATATATATATATAACCTATCGGTTTTAGTATTGTACATATTTGTTAGAATTTTAAATAAATTTTAAAATTTTATAGTCGTGTTTCAAACCATCTCAGGTGAATGTGAGCGAGAAAGAAATAAAGAGAGCAGCTTTATACTCTGTTAATTGTTATTTTTATTGATTAAGTTGACTTGAATTGTAGAAATCTATATATAAACATTATTATTACCACATTTATGGGTTTAAATTTATTAAAATAGTATCTATAGCTCACTAAGAGAGTGGTAGAAGGGAAGCTGCTGGTTATCCTGTTACCATTTTTGGCATTGAAAACGATGAAAATGATATTGACAGCCTTGCGCCTCACCTCAGTCCCAGCCTCGGTCAAACTCCATATGGCGATGATGATGAAGATTGATAATGCCCGGACAGCTGGCGACGGACGGAGTCCGGAACTGCTACGTTAACGGAGTTCAGTGTTAACGATGACAACAATTGGGGGGAATGGGGATTTCAGGGGTTAAGCATCAACAACAGTCGCCGTCGCCATTGCCTCTCGTTTTGATAAATCTTCCATGCAAAGTACAGTAGGTACCCCCGAAATATGACAGATTAACAAACAAGGGAAGAGAAGGTGAATGTGATGGCGATAAGAAGGTGCTCCTCCTAATCAGCACTCAGAGAAGAGAGAGAGGGAAAGGCACCTTGGGCTATAAAGATACCCCCACAAAATATGTAGTTTTAAAGCTAGAATTCCTATTTTTAAACATTTTTAAATTATGATATTTATCTTAATATTTTTTTATAACCTTTCAAGAAGCTGGAGTTTATATAAACCCTTTTTAAAATACCCAAAACCTAAAAATTTTAAAGATTTATTCCTTAAAAAGCAAGATCACCTTTCTAGGGTATACCAATTTCGACTCCCACCTAATTCCTCTCATTATCTCTCTTGTTTTTCTCTCCCTTTCTCACTCAACACATAATTTCACTCAAAGTCAGAGTTGCACTTCGCCCCGTCTCTTTCTCTGGGCCATTGTACCATCTCTTTCTGTCCGTCCCTCTAGACACTGACTATTGTCGCATTAACCAGCGTCAATGTCCGCCTTCAGTTGCATTTTGCCAGCGGTTTCGTGACGAGGCTTGGAACGGTTTACTCCACCAATTAAAATAATTTAAAAATAAAAACACTGCCGGATATTTTTTTCTGAGTGTTGATCACGAGAAGGAAGCGCAGAAATCACTAAAAATTCTCAAAAAATATCAGTAGCTGAGATGGGCCAAGAGGATCAGGAGCTGTTAATCCGCGGGGGCAGCAAACATCCATCCGCCGAGCATCTGAATAATGTGAGTATTATCTATGAGTTGAAATGTGATTGCAACATATTCGATTGATTTCGGATCGTGAGAACAGTTGCAAACCGCAAATTGCGCAAGAATAATAATAATAATAAAAAATAAATAAAAGACTAGGAAGGAGAATAAAAAACAGGTGATGGTAATTTAATTACTTGTACTGTTGATATTTAATTAATAAAAATTAAGGAAAAAATTAAAGAAAAATGCTGTTGATACTTAAATTGTTTAGAAAAACACAACAGTGATGTTAGATCTTTATTTCCTGTGATCTAAAAATTATAAATATTTTTGTAAACAGTTTTTAATGAATTTGTGCATAAAATCCTTTGAAAAATATGACTTTGTTTCTGCTCTACTTCACTAAATGTATTAAATTCGTAATATTTTTATAAAAAAAAATACACTCAAACAAAAAATACCCACTGAAGCATAGCCAGACATGTGAATTAGAGGAGGGGAGTGTTAGTTAGGCTGGATTATCTATCGGCTTAAGTTGGCCAAACAACATTGCCGAGTGTCTATAGCAGACAAGATGCCGTATCTGTTTCTGTTTCTGTTTTTTTTTTTTTTGAAACTGTATCTGTATCTGTAGCTGTCTCTCTGTATCTGCATCCGAGGAGATCACTTTGTGATATTGTACAATCTGGTCTTATCTGGGTCATTATTTGACTAGACCCACGCTTTGGGTTCAGCATCTGATATCTTCTATTTGCTTTAACACTACATATATATGTATATATCTCTATAAACTAGTGCCTTTGAATCGCAGTTTTAAATCTTGGCAGCTTGCCTTCGGGAACTTCCTCGAAAATGTCTTGAAAAAGATGCACAGAAAATAAGATGTAAAATTAGGAGTTTTATTAATTTTAAAAACTAACCTCTTAAAGTTATTCATATTTAAAGCAAAATATTATTATTTTTATAATAACTATAACCCTTCAAATTTATATTCTACCTATTTTAATAGCTTTGTTTGCATTTTCCTTTGTTTGTGAACTCAATTTATAAATCTTTCTAAATGTATTCCCTTTTTTATGGCCATTTATTAAAAGGTTTGCACAGAATAATTTGTATTGTTTGGTTGCCATCAATGTGAATGACTTTCGAGTGCACTCATTAGCCACTCACTCAAACCACTCGACCAAATTAAAATGAAAATTCGAAATAAAAAAAGAATATATGTATATATAAAAAAAAAAACAAAAACAAGAAACAAAAGAGAAAATAAGAGAGGAAACACAACAAATTGAGTCGCTTCTTCATTCAGTCATTTCAATTTGTCAAGTTCATCAAAAAACATTTCTGGCTGGGTCCTTCGTCCTGTCGAAGCGCCATCTGGCGTGGGGAAACGCACTCTATAGCCCCGTCTCTTTCGCGCACGCGAATTCCTTCATAAGTAATTCAAAAATAGCACGCAAAGTAAGAAGTAAGCGAAAAAAATTAAATAAATATGAAATGTAGCATCTTTGGAGGAGCAACAAGGAAAATAAGGGAAAAGTATAAGAGAATAAACCGAAGACGGAGATAAGAACCCATGGAAAAGGAGGGAGAGGACAGGAGCAGGAGCAGGAGGAGGCGATGGAAGGCGGATTGGGAGAAGGAAACTTTTTAATAACATTTTTCGGCCTCATTTGTTGTGAAAACAATTTTTTGCCAGGTCTGAGTCTGAGTCTGAGTCTTCGAGACGCCGTCCATCTCCCTTGCACCCAGCTGTTTGTCTCCCCTTCTCTCTCTCTACCTTTCTCTCCCTCTCTCTTTCCGAGTCCGTAACGGATATTACATTTTTTCGCGTCCACCTCGCGACGTCAACCGATTTTTTTATTATTATTTATTTTAATTTTTTTTTTTTTGTAAGCAAAAGTCAGGCCAAAAACTGGACAGGAGGTTCTAGAAAAAAAATACAGTGAACACTGGCTCAGAGAGGCTCAGTTTTTAAATCAGAATAAAATAAAATATAAAATCTATAATTTAATTTCATTAAAAGCAAGAAAATAACCAATAATTAAAAAGATTTCTCTGAGATATATTTCCTTTAATTTTTAAAATTAAATTTTAAATTTTTTAATAAATATTAGCAAAACAATAATTTTCAAACATCGTGTTCCTTATTAATTTTATTTTAAAAATTGATTAACATTATTTTAACATATTGATGAAATGATGAAATGAAATTTATAAATATAATAAAATATACTTTTATATTTTCATTAAAAATCCTTCAGACACTTAATTGAATTTCTGTGTATTTTAATAAAGAAAAATCTGATATTTTTTAACCATTTTTAAATTAATCATTATTTTATTTTCTATATTCACAATACATTTAAAGAACAAACAATTTTAAAAAAATCTTGAATATTTTCTATAAAATGTCTAAAATATTTTCTTAAATTTTTACTTTATTCTTACAAAAAATTACAAAACAAAACTTGACTTCAAATAATATAGAAAATATTTGAGAGTATACAACATAGAACACTTGACAGCATAAAATTTATTAATAGATATAAAATAAATAAAAATATTTATACAAATTTGAATTGAAAAATTTCAACATAAGTTTGGAAGCTTAATAAACAATCTCTCTTTAGCCAGAGTTCCCTGTAGTAAGCCAAAGGCGCTGACTGCAAGGTGGACATTATTTCTTAATATTTTCTCCTGGCTCTTATTGAATGTCAGCTTTTTTTATTTTTTTTTTGCTCTCCTGCCAAGGATTTTGCTTTCCTCATTGCTAGCATTTTTTGCTTAATTTTTTATGATTATTTATACAAATTATTACGAGAGCAGAGCGGCGGATAAAATGTTTTCCATATTGTGGCCATCATTTTGTCTTGTTTTTTTTTTACACATTTCTCCTTTCATTTTTGAAAGATTTTGTTGTTTTTTTTTTGTTGTATATTTTTGCCTGGACGCCAATTAGTGGATCCCTGTTATTTATGCTTTGGCCGCAGGCTGAGGCGATGGCAGGAAACCCCACAAATGGAAAACAGAAAATTGTTTATGAAAATGAAAATGAAAATGAAAATATGTGCGGGGGAGTGGGTAAGTGGACCCTACCGCAAGCGTCTTCGGTTACCGGCTTTATGAAAGGGAAGCCCCACCTGGCCGGAAAGCTGGCGGGCCGACGGAGTGGGTTTGGGTTTGGGTTTGGCAATCGGCATCACCCTCACCCCCTCAATCCCCCTAATCCGACGTCGACTTGAGATTGAGCTGACTTTTCCGATTAACTTGTGATTAAAGATGCAGACAGAGTTGTTACGATGAAAGTTCCTATAAATAGCAAGGCAATCGAAGGCATGTCTATCGAAAATATTGATTATTTTATGTATTTTAAAATACCAGTCAAGAAATAAATATTAAAATAAAATATTTATGGTAGAAAAAAAATTAAATAGGAAGCTTTATTAAAATTTTCAATGCTATAGCCAATTATCCATAATATTGATAGCTTTGAAAATTCTTTCAGTGCTTAAATTGCGACTTTGCTTGCAAATTTCAGACATTGGAATTTATAATCTCAAATTTCGTAATCAAATCAATTCCCAGTCTATCGAAAATATCGATATAGTATATATTTTTTGGACTCTGTTGAGAAAGTTTAATTTTTTTAGTTAACATCGCCTATTTATTCTAAATATATTAATATAGGGAGAAATTATTGTAAAGAGAGATATTTTTTACAATTTCTCATAGCTTAGATAAATATCGATAAATATCGTAAGCAAAGAAAACTTCCTACAAGCTCTTTTTTAATCCTTCTAACTTCCTGCTTATAGCAACTACTATACCCAGATAAATAAATATATTTTTATAAGTTATAACCTTAAATATCAAGCAGTATCCAATGTTGTAACAAAATATCGATAAATGTAGTAATCCATGAAAATTCCCTCCTAAAACAAATCCCAGCCATTGCGATTTATAGTCGTAAATTGAGTGAATTGGGCCACTCTCCGCTAGTAAATATTCATTGCTCTGATGGCAAACTACTCGAAAGGACCCAAAATCCGCACTTGGCTCAACTCATTCATAAGGATTCCGGCTCATTTATATGGCCAAGTGTCCTTAAAGTTTTATATATTTAATAAAAACAAAGCTGACGGCGGCTCAAAGCCCAACCAAAAACAAAAGCCGAAGATTCCAGCGATTTACACTCGCAATTGTCTTATGAAGTGGCAACATGGTGAGCCCACAAGGACACCCTGCCCGGACTCCTCCTCCTCCTCAAGGCCGTCAGCCGGCTGAGGCTTATGGCCTGCCCTAATTTGCACATTTTAAATAGGCCCTCGCCTACTCGGGACTTTGGGCAGCATTTTTATTAAACAGATGGGTCGCCGCCGAAAAAAGGACACGGCGGGGGGGAAAGTGGGTTAGGGGATGGTATAGGAGTAGGGATTAGCCAGGCTAGCCAAGATTTATGCACAAACGCCTTCATTTTTATGGACGAACGCCGTGAAATTAAAAAGTTTTCTCCTCGCAAACCTTTTTTAAGAAACACTCGAAATAAAAAATGTAGGGGGAAAAATTAATACTATATTTATAATAGTTTAAATATAAAAAAATAGTTTTAATAGCCAAGTCTATAACAAAAACATATAATTAAGTAATAAATAATTAATAATAAATATAATAATTTAAATAAATAATAATAAATATAATAATTTAAATAAGTAATAATAAATATAATTTAAATAAATAATAATAAATATAATAATTTAAATAAATAATAATAAATATAATAATTCAAGTAAATAATAAATATAATAATTTAAATAAATAATAATAAATATAATAATTTCAATAAATAAAATAAATAAAATTCAATAAAAATTCACACCCAAAAGTATGCCAAAACATTTTAAAGCTTGTAAAAAGTGAACATAGCATACTTTTAAGCCTTTTATTTTACTGATTTTAGGTCTTTAGCTATTTTTAGTAAGCTTTATACATATGTTAATGTGCTAAATAATAAAAATAATTAAAAACAAGTCTTTGGAATAACCTAAAATTTGAGTATTTGAATATTCCTAAAAAATCCCATTAATATTTTCTTTAATTCTTAATTGAATTTTATTTGTTCCCCATTCACCTCAGGCTGAGGGCGGTGGGGCTTCGCAGAGCTGCATTGGCCAGGGCTACGGGCGAACAAAGAACTATGGCACTCTGCGACCGCCCAGTCCCCCGGATGGACCCGGATCCGGGACCACCGATGGCCAGCTGGCCGAGAATCTCACCTACGCCTGGCATAACCTGGACATATTCGGGGCGGTCAACCAGCCGGGTTCCGGCTGGCGTCAGCTGGTCAACCGGACGCGAGGACTCTTCTGCAACGAACGACACATTCCGGCGCCCAGGAAGCATCTGCTGAAGAACGGTGAGCTTAATTAATGTGTACTTTAACTATTTAGAAGGACAGATCCCTAATTATATCTTTTGATTCCCTATTACTCTTTCTCTCCGCTTCTAGTTTGCGGCGTGGCCTATCCTGGGGAATTACTAGCCGTAATGGGCAGTTCGGGAGCTGGAAAGACCACGCTCCTGAATGCCTTGGCCTTCCGGTCGCCGCAGGGCATTCAGGTATCGCCCTCGGGAATGCGACTGCTCAACGGTCAGCCGGTGGACGCCAAGGAGATGCAGGCGAGATGCGCCTATGTCCAGCAGGACGATCTGTTCATTGGCTCGCTGACGGCCCGCGAGCACCTCATCTTTCAGGCCATGGTCCGGATGCCGAGGCACCTGAGCTACAAGCAGCGTGTGGCCCGCGTGGATCAGGTCATACAGGAGTTGTCGCTGAGCAAGTGCCAGCACACGATCATTGGAGTGCCGGGCCGGGTGAAGGGTCTATCCGGTGGCGAGAGAAAGCGACTGGCCTTCGCCTCGGAGGCCCTCACCGATCCACCGTTGCTGATCTGCGATGAGCCCACCTCCGGCCTGGACTCCTTCACTGCCCACAGCGTTGTCCAGGTGCTGAAGAAGCTGTCGCAGAAGGGCAAGACCGTCATTCTGACCATCCATCAGCCATCCTCCGAACTCTTCGAGCTCTTCGACAAGATCCTTCTGATGGCCGAGGGCAGGGTGGCCTTCCTGGGCACGCCCAGCGAGGCCGTGGATTTTTTCTCCTAGTGAGTAGATACTTAAATATCCTTTAAATAATATATTAATTTATTTATTTTGCAGCGTTGGAGCCCAGTGTCCTACGAACTACAATCCAGCGGATTTTTATGTCCAGGTTTTGGCCGTGGTTCCCGGCAGGGAGATCGAGTCCCGTGAGCGAATTGCCAAAATCTGCGATAACTTTGCCATTAGCAAGGTGGCCCGGGATATGGAGCAGCTGCTGGCCACCAAGAGTCTGCAGCAGCCGCTGGAGCAGCCGGAGAATGGCTTCACCTACAAGGCCACCTGGTTTATGCAGTTTCGAGCTGTCCTCTGGCGATCCTGGCTGTCGGTGCTCAAGGAGCCGCTGCTGGTCAAAGTGCGGCTCATCCAGACAACGGTGAGTGGCGCCAGCGGAGGGGAGGGGATATGAGGGAAAAAGGAAAAATAAAAGGGAAAATTCCTACGAAAAACTAGAAATATTTCAGCACAAAGTTTAGACTCTTTTTCGGGAAATTTTCATGAAGCAAATATATATTTTCAATTAATTTTAAGTTATATTCCTTTGAAATCTCTTCAGTTTCCACTTAATCTTAGACTTTATACTTGTAAAAACTGCCTTTAATTAATAAAAATACACTAAAAAAAATAAAAATCCAAGACTCTAAGTCCTTTAATATCCTTGCAGATGGTGGCCATCCTAATTGGCTTGATCTTTTTGGGCCAACAACTGACCCAAGTGGGCGTGATGAACATCAATGGAGCCATTTTCCTTTTCCTGACCAACATGACCTTTCAGAATGTTTTTGCCACAATTAATGTGAGTAATTTGGAGTCTTGAAATACCCTAAAATATGTCCTTAAATATCTCATATTAATAATATTATTATTAATCTGTTTTGGACAGGTGTTCACCTCCGAACTGCCTGTGTTTATGCGAGAGGCCCGGAGTCGCCTCTATCGCTGCGACACGTATTTTCTGGGCAAAACGATCGCCGAACTGCCGCTCTTCCTCACCGTGCCGCTGGTTTTTACGGCCATTGCCTATCCGATGATTGGTTTACGGGCCGGCGTCTTGCACTTTTTCAACTGCCTGGCTCTGGTGACCCTGGTGGCGAATGTTTCCACATCCTTTGGCTATCTTATATCTTGTGCCAGCTCCTCGACCTCGATGGCCCTGTCGGTGGGTCCGCCGGTCATTATACCCTTCCTGCTGTTCGGCGGCTTCTTCCTGAACTCGGGCTCGGTGCCGGTCTACCTCAAGTGGCTGTCGTATCTCTCGTGGTTCCGGTACGCCAACGAGGGCCTGCTCATCAACCAGTGGGCGGACGTTGAGCCGGGCGAGATCAGTTGCACCTCCTCGAACACGACGTGTCCCAGTTCCGGCAAAGTGATCCTGGAGACCCTTAACTTCTCGGCCGCCGATCTGCCGCTGGACTATGTGGGTCTGGCCATTCTAATTGTGGGCTTCCGAGGGTTCGCCTATCTGGCTTTGAGGCTCCGGGCCAGGCGCAAGGAGTAGAGGAGCAGGAGCATCATAGTTAATGTGTTTTTTTTTTTACCATAATTACTATTGTGTTTATTGTTTATTCCCCCCACACACACACAAAATCAATTATAATGTCATTTTGTCAATAAAATGAAAATACCGACATGATTTATACAAACATTTAAGCAAGATTTTTATACATATATATTTATATACACTGCCATAATTTCCGAAAATCTAGTTATTTTCCTATTTATCATCACACATCTCATTTCCATGTCATAGTCACAGTTAAAATCAAAATCAAAAGAAATCTATTTTCAAAGTAGACGCGTGTGTATATATTTTGTATAAAACAACAGAAAAACTTTCAAATTATTTTTCAACTTCGCGCGCAACTTTGCGTACACACCACAAATCCAAGGAATTCACCTCGCTGCGATAAGCCCACCGGATTGCAAACTCACCACCGCTCAGTTCACTGTTCTCTCTCTCTCTCTCTCTCTCGCTCTTTTGCAAAAGGAAGATAAAGCACACACGCTCTCTGGAATTTACTCTGGCGGTTTTGCTCGACACTGGGAGCTGAGCAGCTTGGTTCCGAACGAGCCAGTTCACAAACAGATAGTGGTCCAAGCGAGGGAAAATATGTGTTTATTGATTTATTAAAGGTAATTATTAAATGCTTTATACTGTAAATATTAGTTGGATTTATTTTATTTATATAATTTAAGAGATATTGCCTAATTCTTGTACTTTTTGATATATTTAATATTAAAGAAATCATTTAAATTTAGTTAGATACATTTAAAACTCGATCAGATATAAATTTATGTGATTTATTAAATACCTCATACCTACTATTCACTGATTCACCTCATAGATAAATTATTTTACGATTTAAAATGCAAATTTTATAATTTTTTATATTATTAAATGTACCCCACACTCAATAGAACTAGTTCGCCAGCTCGCGCTCTGCCGCTCTCTTTGCTTTTGCCGTTGGCTTTTCGCTCGCCGTTTGCCGCTTTTCGAAAAGAGAGAGAGAGCGCGTGTGTTGTTTTTTGTTGTTTTCCGTTTTTTGTGTTGTATTTTGTGCGTTTGTGCCAAAGTATTTAAAACAAAAGTGCAACGGAAATAGTTAATAACAAAATATTAGTCGTCGGCAGCAGTCGGTTGTTCTCTCGTCGCCTCGTCTCTCCCCTCCTCGACCCGCCGCCTTTTGCATTTTGCTCAAGAAAATACGAAACGGAACGGAAAGAACGAACAAACGTTGCTCAACCAACCAGCGGGAAAAAAATGTATTTTTAAAGAATTTAAGCGAAACCGAAAGCAAACGGAAAACACAATTACGAACAAGAAAAACTAAAAAAAAAAAAAAAACGCGCGGCAATAATTTAGGTTTCCTTTTTGTTTTTCTTTTTATTGCTTGCCTTTGCCCGTCAATTTTTCCCAAGTGCAAAACCAAATTACGGTTGTTGTTATTTAAAGCGTTGTTCTTCTTTTTTTTTGTTAATGTTTCGCGTTGAACGTGGCAACGTGTGTGTGTGTGTGACTGAGAGAGAGAGAAATATCTGTGTGTGTGTGTGTGTAAATAAAGTTAAGAAATTGACAATAACAAATTCGCGCACTTACAACAATTAAATTGATTTTTCACCGGTCGCTCGCCTAACCTCAAAATCTCCCTTCCCTCCTTTCTTCTTCTTTGCCAGCTGTTGCATACAACAACAACAACAACAACAAGAACGTAGTATTAAATAAATTAAACGGAAGAAGTGGAATAAAGTACAACGGGGAAAAGGCGACTCGAAAAGCGTGGACGGCAGGAAAAGCCGCGTATAAACAATAATAACAATGAATATCGATTCGCTGAAAAATGAATGGGAGGAGCTCAACAAGGAGTATGCCGAGTTGGAGGTAAGTGATATTATTGTTAACTAATAGGTAAGGGTAAACACGCCACTCCAAAACAAAGTCAAAGTCACCGAAAATAAGCGTAAACACCAGTCCGAATGCATACATAAATATCCATGCATATATGTATAGTATATTTATGTCGCTTTCACCTTGAGAGAAGCAAAAAAAAAAAAACAGCTGGTCACAATTCGCCAGAGATTTCTTCGTCTCAACAATGCGTTACGCAAATACCCTTTCTTTAAAATAGTCTCAAATTTCCACAATTAAATCAATGCTTAATATTATCAATGTTCTTATTATTATTATTTTTTTTAATTATATTATTTTATTACTATTCTTAGATTAAGTTTATTTTTTACGGGTTCTTAGATATAGTAAATTTTTACGGGTTATGTTAAAATTACCAAATTAACGTTCTTTTATTCTTAATTTTTTTTTTAATAATTTATTTGATCAAAAAACATGATATTTCAAACTAAATAAATTTTATGATTTTAATTTGAAATCTTATAAGGAGCTATGAAGAAAGATCCTATGAATCGGGGTCATAGCTCATGGTGTAACCCTTAGAATTTGGTATTTTAGTAAATTTATTTACATTAATTTATAAATGAAATTCCAAATTATGTTGTAAACAATCAAATATATATAAATTGTTTAAATTTTTAATATTCTGTCTACCTTAGAAAACCTTTTATGTAAAAATATTTATTGCAAATGCCCAAACTACTTGATTTAAAATTTAAATAAGAGAGTATTTCGTCAGAAGGCGGTATTTTACTAAACTTACTTACAGAAATTTATAAATTAAAATAATAAAATATAATTTATATATTCTTAATATATATTTTAATATATAGGTATTTAATGGAATTTATAAAACTTATTATATAAAAATGCTTATAACAATTTTGCACAAAATACTTGACTCAAAATATAAATGTAAGGGTATTCAAGGATCCACCACGATAAACCAAAATTCGTACCCACGAATCTCTAAGTCCTGTCCCTTCTTCGGTGGCTGAGTGCTTTTCGACGGGTTTTTATTTACTTAAATTAAAATTCCCACCCCTCCTCAGACATACTATTTTTTGTATTTATTCGATTTCGATTCCTTTCAGAGCTGCAACAGGCGGTACATCGAGCTGCTGGAGCAGCTGCACAGCCACCAACAAATATGCTTCAACGAGATCAAGCATCAGCGGTACCGCATGAACCAGATAACGGCATCCCTGCGACAGTGAGTACAGAGAAGAAGGGGGGGTCGGTCAGCAACCCCGAATATTTAAATTATGAAAATTACATAAGCCGAAAGCAAGACTGTACAGATCAACAACCCTGAAAAGGGTTCCAGAAATTCTTAAAAATTTCTTCGATTTTTTTACGATATAGAATATTGCTTTATTGTTATTAAGCGATCTTTGGAACAGCGGCATTTCCAACTGTACACACCTTGGAAATCGGGGGCACTTTTCCCTCCTCGCCGAATCCAATTGTCAGTGTCTGTGTGTGTGTGTGTGTGTGCGCTGCTTGCTTGTCCGATTGGAATTTGACTTCAATCAATTAGAGCAGTCTAATCGGAGGAACACACGCATTTCAGCACTCGAGCACTAGCTGTGCGATAAGCGGTAGCGGGAGGCGGGTGGCGGGAGGGGGGTAAACACAGGTCTTGCCTGCGGCAATTAGTCAGGCGGTAATCAGTCCTTATCGGTGTCCAAGGCAGAACAGGCCTGGATCGCCTGGGAACAACGGCGTTTCCAGTGTTTTTACAACTGTTTTTTTGTTTTTTCTTTGGGGCGATGATAAAACTTCTGATAAACTCAAGCCCCCAGACTTTGCTCTTCGCTTATATATTTTTCCAGGTGTACTTCTCTCCGGTTCTGGCTTTTATTGGCCGCCCCACTCATTAAAAAAAAAAAAAAAAAAACACCTATTTGGCGCGATACGCTCGTGAAAAATAAGTAAAAAAAAATACTACTGAATTTTTATGGCCCACTGCAAATTAAACGCTATGTGAGCGAGAGGGTCAAATTTATTTCTGCCTGTCTTTTCAGTCTTATTTTAAATATTTTATATTTTAAAACATTTTAGAATGCTTTTATTTTGATTTTACTTGTTAAATTTCAAAGTAAAATATGATGTATCGGTCCAGGGTTAAGCCGAAAAACTAAACAGCTGACCAGCCGACCGGCTGTCCTTGACCCTCCGCCATAATCACACACAGGTGCACACTCGCATGCTTACCACCGGTAAGCGGCAATCACAGGCACAGATACAGATACAGATGCAGATACAGATACAAACACAGACACAGACACAGGCAACACGCAATCCAGGCAAATACAATAATACAATTGTATGTGGACAGTGGGCCAAAGCCAGGCTTTAGGGGGTCAAATTAAATGTATTCTTTTAACTTTGTAAAAAAAAATTAATTAGTTTTACAGTTTTTTTTTTTAATTAAAAATAAAAAATTTAAATAATTCTACTCTTTTTAATAATCAATTACTCTATTTTTATCCATATTCATTTATTTTTTTTTTCGTTTCTATTTTTTTCTATACATTATATAAATCTTAACTATTCAAATTACATTTACTCTTTTTATTTTGTAAACAAATTAAACGAATTTTACTCTTGTGTTTATCTAAATATATATTTTTTCAAATTTTTACTTGTTACTTAATTAAAAATAACGGAATAATGGAGAAATGGTTTAATTTATTATCAAAAACTTTAATATAACAGAAACTGCATATTTGAAGATACTTAAAATGCAATAAAAGTACTAAATAATATTAGGAATTACAAACAAAAATTCTAAATAATTCCGAAGTCTATTATTATTAAAGAAATAAATTAAAAAGCCACAGATTGTGTCAAAAATACATAAAGTTTTTGTCAGGGACAAGAAGCACGCTCTTATAATAGCTGCTTCAGCAGAAACTAATTTTAAAAATATTTTTATTATTTTATTTTTATTTTTTCGTAGCTTAAACTTGAAATTGGCCCCAGTGTAAAAATGATTGCATTGCGAATAACTTTCTGCTGGGCTCTCTGGGGCATGCAAATCGCCCCTCAACTTTGACCCACTGTGCTTGCCTTTCGGATTTGAGCTTTGCAATATTTTTATTTATTTTTGTTGTTGTGTTATTTGTGTTTGTGCTTTTTGTTTTATTTTATTTGTTTTCCACGCTTGCACTGACGCGAGTTTTAAACGCTCGCTCGCTCATCTCGGATGTGGGCTATATAAATAAATACTCAATACATTGTGATGAAACATCTGATTCTTGACACTTTTATGAGGCGCCTATTCGCTTGTTTGCTTGTTTGTTTGTTTGTTTATTATTTTGTATAAAAATGACTTGACTCTTGCATTTATTGTCTCAATTTTGATTGTTTATTCAACGGTCGCGTGTTTGCTGTCGTCACGTTGCAAGTGTTTAATGAACTACGCAGCCTCGTGAACGCATTTAGTTTGGCCACAAACATAAATTATGCAATCTAAGCAGAGTAATAGTTTTAATCAAGCGATTTCCCTCGATTTGACCCGTGTTTCAAGACGCTCTCAGAAAAACCTGTTCGATTCACGCTCTTTTTTCGTTGTTTTTTTTACTGAGTTGTGTTTGTTTATCGTCTTCTTTGTTGTCTTTTTAGCAGAGTCAAATGAATTTTAATTGAGACTTGCAAATGGACGGTAGTTACTACTTCTGTTTGCTACTATTCCTGCCTTACACTTGCCAAAAGAATGCTCAAAAAAATATACAAATATTTAAAAAAAAAAAGCAAATATATATATTAATACAAATACAACAATGAAATGAAACTAAACCATTTTTTGGGAAAGTTTGAAAATGAACGCATTTAACATTTTATTTCTTGTTAAATTTTCTAGTGTCTTTTAAAACTTTTAATAAATAAATATGGGATTTTAAATCAGTTAAGATATTATTATTTTCTAAAAATTATCCAAGTATGATTATTTATAATATCTTCAAATAAATATCAAGCCAAAAAAAATCAATTAAATATAAAATAAAATTATTGGATTTAAAATTGTTTTTTTTTTTTTTTAATTTATATTTACAACCACAATTAATCAAATATTATTATAAATAAATTCTTCAATTAAATATCAAATACCTTTTAAAATTAAAATAAATATTTAAATATAGGCTTTAAAAAATTTGTATTTTCTATTTAACTATTTTAATTTAAAATATTTAAATGGAAACTATTTAGCTTGATATTAGACATAAAAATATCGATTAACTTTTCATTAATTTAAAATTCACAATGTTTTTTTTTTTTTTAAATATATATTTTGTATTTCGAATTAAATTTAAATATTATTATGATTACTATTATTATGCATATTTTTCTCAGTGTTAACTGAGGAAATGCGTAAATCGCAACTGTGTTTGTGTTTTGTGTTTGTATTTGCCGAAGAAACTGTCTGAGTGGTGAGCCAAATGCATTAAGCATCATCGTTTCCAGTTGCCATGTTTCATTTGCCACTCAAATATATTATTTTACAGAGTTGGGTAAGCGCGAATTTGTATAGATATTACTGTCCATATACCATTTCAGGTAATTGTAATTACAGTATTTGTGGGAGGGGACGTATATACTATATAGTACACATGTTCAGAAGGCCACTTTTGTAAATTGTTTTAGGTTGTAAAAATGTAATTTTTAACGTCTTACCTTAAATATTTACAAAAACATAATTAGGCGAGCTACAATTTAGTTTTAAAGTTGTTTTTTATAGACTTATAATTAAATAGTTTAAATTAATTTAGAAAAAAAATACTATATAAAATATAAAAACCCCCTAAAACACAATCTTAAACCTAATATTCAAAATTTTGGTACTTCAGTGCCATGGAAATTTCCCATTATCTTAGGGTTTATAATCTCAGAAAGATTGTCCATTCCATGTTCCCATAGGCAAATCGAGCGGAAACTATTATAATCGAACCACTTTGTTGTCGGTTGCTTTTGTTATATATATATATATATCGCTCGATTTTTGTACGACTCGTTGGTTATCTTACTATCGGTTTTCCAAGGGGTATTAGAGGGTGTTTAAAAATAAAACATGAAATGTACCAGCGACCTGATAAAATGGCCGTCATTGTGCCATAATAAATCTACCTTTTGAAGCGCCATATAGATGTACTGGAACCCAACGTTTATGGCGACCGTTAATTGACCACATATTCGTATATATATAATATATTTGTACATATATATATACATCCCCATAAACCCCGCCCACTTTGGCCATAAATTATGTACATCTAAATTGAACTTTGACGCTGAAAATTGGTCTTCTAGCTAGTGGGTTGCCTTCTATTGGGTCTTCTCGGTCAATAAACAAATAATTACAAGGGAATAAATTACAAGGAATATTTGCAAAAAAAAAAAATAAAAACACAAGCTCATGTCGTCTCTTAATCAATAAAACAATAAACTTTAAATAGAACAAAGTCTAAATGTTATTGTTTGGTATATAGTTCTTGGGAAACTGATAAGTTAGTTTAGATCTTTCATTATCTAATCGATTCTGAAAGAATTCTTGTATTTTCCATAAACTATTTGTTCAAAGGTTAGAAAAACTGTTTTTGATCTTAATTAAAATTGTCAAATAATTATTAAAATATAAATTTACATTTTCTTCTCTATAAAACTGTATTTTGTTGCCTTTATTCAAGTTCTTGTTTTATTTTTTTTATGGCCAGGTCAAAGGGTCCCATTCCGGCGGAGGACAAGGAGAAGGTCGATGAACTCCAAAAGATGACCTTGAAGCGCAAGGCTCAACTGCACGAAATAGAGCAATCCTTGCCAGCGAAATCCGGCCGCTACTTGCAGGTGAGTCTGAATAAGAGTTCTCCTGGCTTTTTATATATAAAAAAAAAAGAAAATGAAAAGTTTTGGTCAAGTGGAAACTGGGAAATACGTAAAAGAAAAAAAGTAAAAAAAATTAAAAAAAAGTAGAGAAAGTAAAAAAGTAAAGAAAGTAAAAAAAAGAAAAGTAAAAAAGAAAAGTAAAAAAGAAAAGTAAAAAAAGTAAAAAGTTCATTCCTGTGCAACAAATTTGCGCTTCTTGTTATGGACTTGATACTTGGAAGTTGACTTGACTGGACGACGACTGGCCCGCCCTGTGACCTCTCCATTTCTATCTCCCCCTTCACCATCTCCCTTTTATTTTTTTGCAGATTATCTTGGGCGATGTGAATGTCTCGATTTTGAACAGAAACGACAAAGTTCGCTATAAAGATGACTATGAAAAGTTTAAATTAATACTCAACGTAATTGGACTGATAATGGCCTTCTTCAATTTGATATTCAACTACAGGTGAGTGGAGGGAACTCCCCTTAAGTTCTCCGGAGTTCCCCTAACTCCTCTTAACTTCCCCTATCTTCATTTTTCATTCCCCTGTTTGATTTTCCTTCTTTCTTTTATTTTTTTTTAGAGCCCTGGAGCTGGCCTTCATATTCCTGCTGGTCTGGTACTACTGTACCCTAACGATCCGTGAGTCCATCCTGAAGGTGAATGGTTCCCGGATCAAGGGCTGGTGGCGGGCCCACCACTTCATCTCCACGGTAGCCGCCGGTGTGCTTCTGGTTTGGCCTCAAGGCGAGCACTGGCAGATCTTCCGGATGCAGTTCATGTACTTTAATGTCTACATCAGTGAGTGTTTTTCAACACATAATTTTTACTTCAAAATATCTTAGTTTTCTGTGCAGAAAAATTAACCAAAATAATTATATATATACTTATATTTTCCTTGAAATAATTTCATCTTCATCTTGATTCTCCATTTCTCCATCTTCAATCTCTCCTCCCACCTTGCAGGCATCGTTCAGTACCTGCAATTTGGCTACCAAAAAGGCCTGCTCTATCGCCTGAAGGCCCTCGGGGAGCGCCACAACATGGACATCACCATCGAGGGCTTCCATTCGTGGATGTGGCGCGGTCTGAGCTTCCTGCTGCCGTTCCTCTTCATCGGCTATGGCTTTCAGGCGTACAATGCCTGGACGCTGTACAAGCTGGCCAATAGCCCGGAGGCACCGTGGCACGTGTCCGTGATGGCCGGCCTGTTCCTGTTGCTGTTCGTCGGCAATATGGCCACCACCCTGTGGGTGGTGCCCGAGAAGATACGGGAGAGGGCCAAGGAGCGCTATCGCCTGCAGAGCATGGGCAAGTCGATGAAGCTGCGCCAGGAGATGAAGGTGAGGATTGAGGCCGGCGGAGAGTGGAGCGTTAAGCAGCTGCGTCTCATGAGGGACGGAGTCATTGGGAACGGAGTGCGCATGATGTCATCCATATCACAGAACGCAATGAAAAGACTAGTTGCCCTGGCCATTGAGGAGTACAGAAGGAAGGCTCGCGACTAGCCTTGAACAAGCGCTAATCCTCAGTGGTTTTTTTTTAGCCTTCTGCCGAACATGGGAATTGTTTCAAAAAAGAAAAAAAAAACGGTTGAAAATAATATATGGAAATTCTGTGTATTACGAATTCCGTTCACAAAATTCATGATGTTAATATCAACATCTTTCTATAAAAAAAAAAATTATTTCATTAAAATCATTTGCAATTAACAAATCTGGCCATTTAAATGAAAAACAAAAATTTTCAAGTGAAAAGTTTTTGACACTTAAATTTATTTTAAATTCTTAATGGGTTAGCTATACGATATTAATCGGCAGTCATGAAGTGCAGTCGTTTCCTAAAAAATTCCAAAATCTATGTGATCTGGTCACACTCTTTGTTACAAATAATTTTTAAAAGGTCTTAAATTTAACTAGAAAAATGATAGTAATAAAAAAAAATAGGCTTGCATATAGGGAGATACTACAAAAACCATTTATTAGATTCCTACTTCATAAGCCTAATTTCTATCATAGAAACCATTAAATACATTCATTTCTTATCAGTCTCAACACCAGACAAGTCGGTCTAGCCCTGGTACGTTTGTCTGCCTAAAAATAACCTAGATCTTTCCGATCTGGTCACACTTTTTATTAAGAATTATAATAAAATGCCTTGAATTACACGAGGAATACGATAGATATAAACAAATTAGGTTTAAACATAGGTTTTTTTAAAACGTTGACGCCATTAGATGGTTTATAATGAAAGAAATTATTATCTCTTGCCTTTTAGCTTTCTTACTTGTTTGGGTTTCCTTTTTTTTAACAGTAAAATTTCTCCTAATAACTTGGACATGAATTTTGATATTTGCATTCATAAAAGTATTAACTTCAAGTGCTTTGTTTTTTAAACAAAATAAACCCAAAACAGTGTAACAAATATCGTTTTAAATAGAATAAAGTGAGGTTTGAATTCAAAAATAGATTAAGACTTAGACCTGCATTACATTAACGCATTACTGCCGAAAGCAGTGGAAAGTGGGACCATTATCACCCATCAAAGCTGACGTACTTATACCAAAACCCACTTATTTATGCCATTTTTCCCCTTGGTTTCTGCACTCTCGTCATTACAGAACAGCGCCAGTGATTTGGATCTGTCGAGTGGCGCCTCCAAACTCTCGCCGACAACAACTTCCACGGCGACGGCAACGCAAACGCAGACGCAAACTCAGACGGCGGCCGAGAAAAAGGAAATTTAAACAATTGAAACGAGTGGAATCGTTGTGTTGTTTATTGCCCGGCATTTCAATTATGCATATTTTACATAATATTTTTATTATGATTTTTTTTTCTCTCTTTCTCTCTCTCTTATTTATTAACTTTTTATGTTTCGCGTTTCCCCCTTGGTTTTGTTCCACCTTCTCCCACTCCGCTCTAGTTCTTTTTTTTCTTTCACTTCATAAACATAATGTAAAACTGATGTACATTTGAAGTAAACAAACATAAGCAGAAAACAACAATATAAATATAATAGTAATAAAATTTTTTTTTTCGCCTAATTGTAAGTATGAAAAGTGAGAAGATGAAATATTAAATGGAATTGAAGTACGACGACACTTTTGTTTACTTTTTTCGGAGTGTTTTTGTTTTGTTTTTGGTTAACAATTGAAATGGAAAAATATTAATAAAAGACAAATACAACCAAGAATTGGTGAATACATATAAACAAGTATTGTTTTAATTATTGGGAACTATTAATTAATTATAAGAGTATTGGAAAATAATTTCTAACCTTAAAAAAAAGCGCTAAAAATTCTCTAAATCAAAACAATTTATAATTGAAACGTTTTCCTTTTGGGGGAAATACCTATGTGTGTGTGTGTGTGGTGTGGCAGGAGAGGTGGTGACAAGGCTTAGGTGATGTTTTACTGGCGGCCATTAATGCGGCTACCGTTTGGTCGTTTGGAACGGAGACTCCTCCATTGGCTTTTACCGGGAACGTCGAAAAAACCCACCCCACCCTCGGCCGCCTGCCGGCTCACATTTTGTGCAACAAAGGTTCGCCTCCTGCAATGCGGCAAAAAGCGGCGCGGTTTTTGCAGCTCCATTGCCATCGCCCGCGTTGACCGCGGAAACCACAAGCCCAGTGTCTTTGTGTGAGTGCGTTTGTACACAGAGAGAAATGAAGCAGTTAAAAGACTATTGCGGTTATATAAATATGTTGCTTTTTTACCTTTAATTTGGAGTCAAAGTATTTAATACTAAATTTAATCGTGATAAAAAATAAAATTTATATTTTTAATTTAATTTTACTTTAGAAATTTATATCTAGTATTCAGTATGTAATCAATAAATAAAATTAAATAATAAAATAAAATAATAAATTTAAATAATAAAAAAAAGAATTAATAATAATAATAATAAATAATTCAATTAATAAAACCCTAAAAAAAATTAAGTACCCTAGAAAATATAGAAACACAAATTTAATAGGAATTGATATTAGTTCTTAATTAAAATTGATTTAAAATGAAGCTAATAAGCACATAACATTAATTTCATTAATTTTTTTCTCCACGTGTACTTGTGGACACTGACTCCCCCTACCACCCACCCTCCCTCCCCATCATTTGGCTCCTGCCACTGCCGCTGCCTGTGTCTCTGTGTCCTGGCCATTTTGCTTGTCTGCGCTCTGCCGCAGCCTAATTTGGCGAGAGTTCATTAATTGCGTAAACGGCGCGCGCTTTTAATTATGTCGAACGTTGAGCGGTGGACGACGACGGACTGAGGGGGGGGGCCTTGGGAAGGGTATTTTGTGCATTTGTGGCATTGTTTGCATTGTTGCTGCCACCGACCAGCCGACCCCCACAGACCACCCACCCACCCACCCCCCTTTTGCTGTTTTTCTGCGGCAAATGGCAACAACGGAATTTACGACTTTTGGTCAACGCAGCCGCAGCGACCATCAAAAAGGAAGCGACAAGGCCTCTCCTCCACATAAAAGTGGGGGTTTACCCGGTTCCCGGGCACGATTATCATTTATTGCAACCGCATAGGCTCCGGGAAATGGGGAAACCTCGGGGGAGAGCGGAGCGGGGGCAGGAAGGAACCCATTGTAGAGGCGGGTAATTCGTTAATTTGATAAGCATACGCCATGTTGCACCGCCACCGATTGAAAATCATGCAGCACAAAATCAAGCGGCAACAACAAAAATTTGACAAAAATAAAGCAAAAGGCAAATTATAAGAATTAGTGAAAGAAATTGATCAGATATATAAAATTATATAAAGGAAAACATCATTTAACTCATAGTTCCTATTCATTAGAATATTTCTTAAGCAACTATTTAATTATAAAGGTAATTATTATAATTAAAAAAAATATATATAGTTATTTATATAAATATATTTAAAACTAATATAAAAAATATATAAAACCAAGATCTTTAAATATATATTTTTATATATATAAAGAAACCCTTTTCCTTCGCCCAAAAGCAGGCAACACCAATGAGATCAATCGGCTTACACACACACAGCTACATTTACAGGCTATAATGAAGCCTCCTACTTTCCGATCTTTCCCCGCCCCGTCCCCTTGGCCTGCGGCAGCCTTTCGGATGCCATGGCAACGAATTGGTCCGAATTGGCCCGGCCGTAACCAATTCGCAATGGCCCAAACCACAGAGCGTGGGCGCTGACAAACGCTGCTTCTTGCCTGTCGCCCAATAATTCTGATTTAATTTATGCGCGAAAAATCGCACTTAATCAGCATTTGATTTACGCTTCGCATAAATAAAAACAATACAAAAAAATTTATATATACAAAAGGAAAAATAATACAAAAAACAACTGCGGTTGAGCATGACAGCGTAAAAAGGGTAATATATAATAGGTAATTATAAGCACTAGACATTGCACTTTTGAACTACAAAATTTAAATAAATATTTAAGGTATTAAACTTTTTTTTTAGTTTTAAACCCATAAATAAACTTTAAAGAACTAAAAGGAGGATATATAAAACAAATTTTATGCCTATGAAATATTAATTCGATTATTTATGTAAGTTGACTTATTTTAAATTTCGTTATACCTTTTTTTTATTTCATTTATCCTTTTTTTTCTTCCCCAATTTACAAACCCCCAAGAAAAATAAATGTAAACAAAGCACCTCTCCAACTCTCCAAATATCAAAGTTCCCAACCCACAAGAGAGGATCGCACTCTCCAAGTGGCTCTCTCGCTCTTGGGTTGCACCCTTTCGGAAAGAGAGCCTGCAACGGCAACAGGACAAGAGAGAAGAAAAAATGCGCGGGCGACTAAAAGAGAGACGAGGATAAAAGGAAAAAGAAAATCGTGTTGGCTCACTCACCCGCTTGCATTGTTGTTGCAAAAGCAAATGGCGGATGAGACAAGAGAGAAGAAAAAAATGCGCGGGCGACTAAGGAAAAAAAGACAAGGATAAAAGGAACAAGAAAAGCGTGTTGGCTCACTCACCCGCTTGCATTGTTGTTGCAAATGCAAATGGCGGATGAGACAAGAGAGAAGAAAAAAATGCTCCAGCGACTAAGAAAACGAATATATAAGGAAAAAGAAAATTGTGTTGTTTCACTCACCCTCTTACATTGTAGTTGCAATTGCAAATGGCGGATTAGAGTTATTAATTGTTCGGCAAATAACACAATCATTTCATATTTATTATTTTCACTTGCACATATAAAAAAACAAAAAAAAGCACTTGGCAAAGAACACCAACGGATCTTGTTTGATTTAGGCACTAGAAAAAAAGAGGAAAAAAAAGAAAAAAAAACAGAGGCGCGGCTGTGTTAGCCCTTGGCCTTGATTTCACTTCACAGTTTTTCACTACACCTTTTTTCACTTCACTTTACACACACACAACCAATTACTCATTGATTTTCTTCACTTTTTACTAATGTTTTTTATGCACTCTGTACTTTTTCTTCGCTTTTAACCGCGGCGATCGTCCGTTTTACTCGGCAACTTTGAAGGAAGTGATTTGCAATGGCCACCGGGAGCGGTCGCTCAGCGGCATTGGAAGGCGGCTTTGTTTTGGCTCATTGGGGAGAGGAGCGCGCGAGAGAGAGAGAGAGATCAGCTTTACTTCCAATAAACTTCAAGGCTCCCGCTCTCCACAATCCACGATCCAGTTTGTTTAGGTTTAAATTGCACGGATGCATCTCTATCTTTGTCTGGTGTGTTATGTAGCTAAAATTTAACACAAAATAATAATAAATTAATTTAAAAGAAACTAAAGATTGGTTATAGGAAAGATTAAATAAAAGAATATATATGATTTAATTTTCTAACTAAAATAAAAACAAACTTTTAAGTGATGGTTCTATAAAAATAAATTCATGGGTTTTTAAATAATAATAAATAAACAAAAAATACAACGCTAAACAGCAGCAAAATATTTAATATTTTATTTATTCGAAATAATAATAACGAAAAACAATCAAAGGCTTTGCTTTCCATTTTCAATTGACAAAAGATGTTGTCCTGCAAAATGGACAAAAGAATTTAGCAATCAGCAAACAACATAAAATATATGTATGTATATATATGAAATATGAAATGAAAATTTTAAAATCAAATCAAAGGATGCACAATAGTGGCAATTTGAGTTTGTTTGAGCTCATATTTTATACAAAAAAATAATGGTTTATGTGATGATATAATACATACATATATATATGAATATTGACTGAAATAAAAATGAAAATTAATTTTGAAAATTAAATTTTTCTCGGACAATGCAAAATGAATTTAGGCCCCCAAACAAACGACAATGGAAAGGTCCAGGCACAGGTCCAGGCCCAAAAAAAAGTCATCAAAAGAAAATTCAATTCTTTTTTTTTTTTTTGCGAAAAAAGGGAAACCCCAAAGCGAGAGAGAGGGAGAAAAATTGAATGAGATGAAAAGGAAGAGTCCTGGCCTGGCAAAGAAATGGCAAATTAAATCGAGCAATCAAATGAGCATAATAAGTTAATCAGGAACTTGGCCAGGATCAATGGGGTCAGTTTTTGGGTGCTGCTTCCTGTCCAGCTCGATTTTCTTTCCTTTTTTTTTGTGTGTGTTTTCCACTGCCCCACCCGCTTTCTCCCCTCATTTTCCTTGGGACAAATTGAAATGGGCAGCCCAACGAAAGGGGGAGACAAACAGGTTGACATACAAGCAAATAAATAAATGCACTCAACTATGTAATATGTCCAGCAACAACAACAACAACAACATTGGCAGCAGCAACAACAATGGTCCCGGGGTTATGGTCAGACAATGTCCTTTCCCCCCTTTTCGGTGTCCTTCCTCCACTTCCTACGAGCAGCAAATGTAGCGTAAAATCGTTAGTTTCGTTTTTGGCCGGGTCCTGATTTTGAACCACGTAATCAGTCGCTTTTCCGCAACCACCAGACCCGCTTCCACTTCCATCCAACCCCCTCTCTACACACAACCATGTCCCTGCCTGATTTATAGCCGACACACGATTTTCGGTTGGCCAAGAAAGAAATACGTTGGTTGGAAGCCAGATCAATGCTCAAAGATACGGGATTTGGTCAGAGTTTTTGGGGAAAATCTGCTGGGAAAGTAGGGATATTCTTAAGTAGATCTGCTCTTTTATTGATTTTATTTTGGTAATTATAAAAAAAATAAAATATTTAATTCGTATAAATTAAATACATTTAAGAGTGAAAATAGATGGGAGCAAGAAAAAGTAAGTCTCGAGATTGACAGATGCATTTTTTAAGGTTTTATAAAATTTTAAATTTTATCTCTAATTTTGTATTTATCTATTTACAAACTGCCACGAAAACGAAATACAAACAAAGCAGCTCTCCAACTTTCCAAATATCAAAGTTGAGAGACACACGAGGGGATCGCGCTCTTTAAGTGGCTCTCTCGCTCTCTCTGGTTGCGCCTTTCAGACTAAGGGCCAGTAACGGTAAAAGGACAAGAGAGCAGACAAAAATGCGCGCTCGAATAAGAAAGACGTGGATAAGAAAAAGAAAATCGAAAATGACTCACTCATTGCTTTTGCAGATGCAAATGGCGGATTTGAATTTATAATTGTTTGGCGGATTGTGTTCGTTTATATCTTTATTTTCGAGTGCACTTAGAGTACAGTACAGTAACACACCATTTGCTATAGAAAGCTAACGGATCTTGTGTGGTTTAGGCACTAGCAAAGAAGAAGAAAAAAACTGAGCCGCGGCTGTTAGCTCTTGGCCTTGATTTACTTCTTATTTTTTCACTTTACTTAACACACGCACTACCATTGAGGGGTTCTTTGATTTTCCGCACTTTTCACTAATGTTTTTCACGCATTCCGTAGTTTTTCTACGCTTTTAACCGCGGCGATCTGCTGCAGTAAGCTATTTTTCTTTTCATTTGATTTTTTTCCGTCCGTTTTGCTCGGCGATGTTGAAGGAAGTGATTTGCAACGGCCAGCGGGAGAAGTCGCTAAGCTGTACTGGAAGGCGGGGGAGAGCGCAAGAAGCACAGAGAGAGTGAGAGCGCGGGAGAGATCAGCTTTACTTGCAACAAACTCCAAGGCTTGAACAGAATGCGCGATCGACAATTTAAGTTGTTTACGTTTAAATTTGTTTAGAGCCTTAACATTTTTTTTTTTTTAAATTAAAGAATGCGATAAAATTTTGTTTATTAAATAAATTTAATAATTTAAAGATAGAGAAAAACTAAGAGCAAGAAAAAAGAACGCGAGTTTTTTCCTAAACTAATCTTTAAGGTGGCCTTCTTAAATCACAAAATCTTCATTGATTGCTTAATTATTAATTAATTGAAACTTTTTCAACAAATAAATTAAATAAATGAAGTCTGAAAATAACTTAAAACGAGCAAAATCTTGAAAAAAACTAAACAGATTTATTTTTAGGAGAATAACCCTAAGGCTGTTAAAGAATCCTTTTAAAAGCTATGATTTTTATGGACTTTTTTATTAGTCAATTTAAAATCTCTATATTCTTATCGTTTAATTTAGAGAAAAAATAAATCAAGGAAGTGAAAATAATTAAAAGCTAGGAAAGTTTGTTGGATAGTTTTTTCCAGAATAACTTGGCTTCTTCCTTGAGTTCTTCTTTCAATAATTAATTCTATTTTATATATTTATATATAATTAAATACCATTTAGATCGTTTGAATTATTAAACAAGTTTTTCCATAATGAATAATAATAATTAGATAGTGACAAAAACTACTATTTCCCAGTTTGGGGAGTGGCATTCACATTGCAATTAGAATCACGGCTTCCGTCTGCCATCGCCGTTTGTCCACTTCCGCCTTTTTTTCGGTGTCCACTTGACCATTAACCCCTGACTGCCCGCCCCCGAGCACTGGGCAACTGGCGCCTAATTTCTTCTTTACCACTTTTCCAGCTCCATTTTTGGTTTGAATTATGTGCCGCATTAGTTGGTCCCTTTTGGGGGCAAAGGGGAGGGAGGGGGATTGAGTGGGTGTGCTGGTGTGTGTGTGCAGTGGGGGGCTAGACCCTCCCCCTTTGCCGGCTTCTAAAATTCACCCGCCACGCACTGGCAAAACTTTAACACAAATTGAATTATGCAGTCGCCATTCGCAGACACAAAGGAAAAAAAAAACAAAAAACGAGGGGGTAAAGGGGTAAAGTGGGTGGCAGTCAGCCTCCCAAGGCCACTCCAAATGTAACTGTAATTTATTGAAATTTGTTAGCAGACACAAAAGCCGCCACAAAAGACCGCAGCTACTCACCGACCCACTCGAGTTTCCTAATTTTCCTCTGCCTCTCTTTGTTTTTTTTTTGTTTCTTGCGTAACGTAACCCCGAAAAAACTTTGGGTCACGTTTTTTGTCACGCTTTTGTTGCCCTGCATTTTGGTCAACAGAAAATTGTGCCCGCGGTCAAGAGTCAGACGAAGCCCCTCCCCAGACCGCTCCTCTCCACAAACATGCGTCCTTTTTGGTTGCTTTTTGGGTATTGTCAGAGTCGGCCGCAGGACTCATCCAGCGACAAGTCATCAGGTTCTGCCAGGGAAGCGTCCCTATATCTATATACTCTATTATGGAAAATGTAGGGGAAACACATGAAAAATACAATTTAGAGCTTCTCAGTTTCAAAAAGAATGCTATACTTCTTACTTGATATATACTTTTCTCAGGGAAGTTAAGATTTTGACTTAATGTTCCATCTAAATTCTTATAAAACATTTACTTAATAAAAACACAAAGCCTTCAGTGTTTAGTCATGTATTCAAATGCATAAAAAGTATAGGGAGGTGTACAATTACATAAAAGAAGAATCAATTAACAAGGTTAATCGTCACCATCGCCATCAGTTCCATCAAAGTTATCTTCATCATCTTCCTCGGAAGGCTCTAATGAGTCTTCAATTTTCTCTTCATCTGCAGCAATATCGTCATCAGAGCTTTCACTTGAGGTGTCTTCCTCGTCATTATTGCCATAAGGTGTTTCGTTATAATCTCCAAGATCAGCTGTGGTAGATTGAACAATATCCTTTTCGTCATCATAATCAGAAGCAGGCTCATCGCTTTGATACTCAGCGCCTTCCACAGAAGCGAGTGAGCACTCGCTCTGGGAGCTCGCTTCGATCTCGCTGGATTCATCTTCGATTGAACCATCTGGAAGCTCTTCGTCTGTCTGAGATTCTTCGCCATCTATAGAAGCGAGTGAGTTAGGTTAGGCAGGAATTTGGGTAAGCTCTCAGCTTCAGACTCTTTCGAGTCCACCGACTCGCCTTCAATATCGGGTTCAATGTCGTAGTCGGTAGAGTTGTCCGATTGTACGGACAACTCGTTCCCTTCAAAATCTTCCCCACCTGCAGAGGCGAGTGGGTTAGCTAAGGCGGGAATTTTGGATAAGTACTTGCCAGAGGCCTCGGAATGACTGCTATCACAGCGGTCAAGAGCACGGCGCTTGATTAGAATATTGTCCTCCGATTGGCTGTGAGAAAATATTGCAGAAACGGATCAGGACTTCTGGATGGATGACTTTGACTTTGTGAAAACTCACTTTCTCGACACACAAACTACAAACACAAATCTACGAAAGTCGAATGAAGAATCGGAATGCTCACCTTCGGGCGAAAGGAAAGCCACGTTTCTTCGACTGGCGAGGTTCTGCGTTGGTTTCCTCGCTCCCCTCAGACAAGGAGTCTTCATCGCTTCCCATCTTTGTTTCAGTTGGATCCATTTTTAATGAATTTCTGTTTTTATCTTCTTTATTTAGCAGAACTTAATAAGTTGTTAACTGCTTAAAGCACACACACTGAATGAAGGAAAAATGATGTTCAGGTCAAGTGAAAAATGTGACACTTCCTTCGATGAGTTCAAGGCTTGCTAAGATGAACTAGTGAATTTTTTAGAGTTTATCAAGCAGGGCTGCCGTTTTGTATTTAATATTTAAAGGAAGAAGAATACCTTTTCCTTTTATTTTTCATTATTTTTTGTTACAAAATATTCCCCCGATATAAACATTAAAAAATATATCAAATATTTATGCCCGAAAAGGGCATTTTCAATGTCGCAAATGGAGGGCGATAAGTTGGCTCTGTACTTTTAATTGCTGACAGGCGGCTTTGGTGATGACCAGGAACAACCCACCGGAGGGGGTTTTTTTTAGCCCTCCGGCGCACTCTCCGAACACCAGTCCCCAGCCACCTTTTACACACACACACACACACACACTTTTTGGTTGTGTTTCCTTCATTTTATGATTTTTTTTTTGTGTTTTTTGGTAGCCGAAAAAAGTTTGCCAGCTGCAACGTTTCGCGGTTGCATGCTAAAAAGTTTTAAGTGCCCGGCTCGACCGACCAGCTCGGCACCACCCAGTTTTCCACCGAATTTTCACCAGCATCAGCACCACCCCCCTCCCCACCCCCGCACAGCCACTTTTCCCTTACATTGTTCCTTTTCCCATACGCTTCAGTTTTTCTATTAAGCATCCCAGGCTCGTCTCATTTGTTGCCTATTTGTCCGCGTTGGCCCCCTGTCCCCCGCCCCCGGGACAGGTCCCCCGTTTTGTCCTGTAAAATTTCCCATATTTTCCCACAACCACCCACATTTCTCCCCCACCCCCACAACCCCCCTTGCGCAGGGACATCGTAAAAATGCCAATGAGCCGACCTGAGCGAGCGGCGTTAAAAACTTTTCTCATTTATCAGGCGATGGAGAGACCTGGACCAGCAGCAGCAGGACCAGCCGCCAGGACCTTGCTCCTTTCTCCCACCTCTCCACCGCCCAGCCCCCTTCCGGTTTATAGCCGGGCTCTTCACGGGCGTCAGGTAAATTGATTGTCGCCGCCAACGAACTTCGACGGTTGTTGGTCAACTCACCTCAACTCAAACTCGGCGGAGAAGGGCACTGAGAGCTGACTTGGTTTCAAGTGAAATGGAGGAAAATCTGGGTGAAAACTTGTACCAAAAAGTAGTTTTTCAATAAAATTAAAATTAAAATATAGCTGGAAATTAAATAATTAAAATATTGGGTGGTCAAAGTGGCGTATACTTAATATACATTAAAACACTACTTAAAGTTTAACTAACTAAATAAATAAAAGCTAAAATAATAAAAACTTACAAGTTAGTAATTATAATAATGTCAAAATTAAGTGTGGCCAAATTGGCATGTACTCTTAATCAATGCCTCAATGTGACCTTATTATATAAGGCGAAGCACCACTTTAAGAAGAAATACAACTTTGAGAAAGAGTAAATATGGCAACCACATAAATATTAATATTAATTAAGTATTTAATAATTATTTCACAATCTTCACCAAAATTTACAATACTTTAATACTTTTTAAATAAATAAACAAATGAAAAATCGTACAATTATATAAATTGGTAGCTAATTTCAAAATTAAATTAACTTATTTCAATAATATTAAAATGTTGAGTAATTAAAATGAAATATACTTCAAATTAATCCGTTAAAGTTACCAGATTTTAATAAGACGATAAACCATTTAAGGTTAAAGAAAAGCTTTAAAAGAGAGTAAATATGGTATTTTATTATTAATTAATAATAATTAAATTATACAAATAGTTTGGTAAAATTTAAAAAAATTCAAATCCAGTTGTGAATATAAACAATTTAGAAAGCACAAAAAAATGTAATAATATGGGAAGTGTACTATATAAATTAATGATTAAGAATAATATTTAAAACACACATTTATTAATGTGACCAGATGTAAGGAAAACCAAAAGCCACCCAAAGAGAAAACAATTTTTTGAAAATAAAACAAATATTGAATTTTAGGTTAAATAAAGAAATATACATTTAGGCTTCAGACTTAAATTAATTAAGAAATATAAATTCAACATTAAATCCCAATTAGACCCCATCGATTTCTTTCCGTGCTGCCACGCCCGCCGCATCGCCTTAAAGTTTTCGCACGCCCAGTGTTTAATTGCTGTAGTTTCCCTCGATATTTCCCGCCCTTTTCTGGATTATTTTTTCTTTCTTTTTTTTTTTTTTTTATTCTGCAACGACAACAATGGCCGGCAAGTGGCAAAAGTTTTTGGGTCAGCTACGGGCGCCAAAGGGTTAAGGGTTAAAGCGTCCGGCAGGATGAGAGGGTTAACCAGGGGGAAGGAGGGGGAGGGTGAAGGCACTGGCACTGCTCAACTGCAGTTGAAGTTGAAGCCGGTTAATGGCCAGGCAAATGAGCAAAACTGGACAAGCGGCTAATGAGCAGCGGCCAAAGAGAGAGAGAGAGAGAGGGAGGGAGTTGGCGAACAAATTTATACACAAATATGAAAATGGGAAAACCCAGGCAGACATTACAAAAAAAAATATAAAAAATTACAAAATGGTGCAGCGGGGAAAAGCAAACAGTTGCCCCAATCGCAGGTAATTGAAAAAAGTGAGTGGAAAAGTGATTTAAAGGTAAGAAACTGATCAGGTTTTCTTTTAATTATTTTATTTTATTTTACTATAAATTCTTTATAAAGTCAAATTAATTAATTTACATTTCTTAATGATAAATATCCACATACCTTTCTCAAATTTAATTTAAAAAATTCACCGAATATCCTGGCATCCCTGGCCGTAAACTTAAGTTTTTTTTTATTTATCCCTTTCTGTTTGCTTTATTTCAATTAACCAGCTTCGCGATTGGTGGGTTTTCTTCTTTTTTTTTTGTTGTTGTTGTTGTCCGAAACGCCAATTCCTTTTAATAAATATTCGCACATTAACGAAAACTCATCGACATCAATTCTGGCAAAGACCTTTATTTTCCGCCCCCGACTTTTTTCCGACTTTCCCCGGCATTTGCGCAGCGCTAATGGCAAAAACAATAAATTTTCAGCGAGCCACACAGAGTACTTGCTCCCCTCTCCCCCTGATATCCTTTCGATCCTTACATGTTTCGTTATTTCGTACGTTTTTTCCACACGTTTTTTTTTTTTTTTTTATTTTGCTTTTTTTTAAATTACTTTTCAGCATTTAAAATGCGGCAAAATGAATTGACAGCGATTTCCGTTTGCTGAGCAGACGCCTTTAGTTTAATTATTTGCGCAGTTTAACCCAAAGGATAAAGGCGAGCGTGGCACGGAGAAGGAAGGATTGCCGGGGCCCCCGGTGCACGCACACACACACATGTGTCAATTAATTATAAAAAAGTATTCACATTTATTTTTGCGCCTGAGAATTGAGCAAAGGAAAACAAACAGAAGAGCCCAGAGGATGGCATAAGGATGCGAATGAGAGAGTGTATATATTATATATATATATATGCTATATGTGTGCGGCCCACAGTTCCATAATAAGGCGTTAATCATGTTGACGCGCCTCTGTTTTCCACGACCTACCACCCCTCCCTCCCCCCAATCATCCCAAACTAACAAGATTTGGTGAAAAATGTGCTCAAGGCCTGGCCGGAGATATATGTCTGTATATAAGGGCTCGAAATTAATTCCCTGCCGCAGGAAAAAGGTAATTGGAGGATACTTTAAGTGTATTCAAAGGCAGAAAAATATTAATTTTTTTTATTTATTTGGTTTAAAATTAAATGTATGACTTAAAGGCCGTTTTGGGCAAGCTTTTCATATGATATCTTAATAAAATATATTATAAGGCTTAAAAAATATAAATAAATAAATAGTTTCATGGGAAATAGTAAATAGAAAAAATAATAAAATATTTTTAAAGCTTAAATAAAATATATTGAAATATATAATTCCCAAGATTTTACTTTAATTACACTTCTTCCTTTTTTTTTTTTTTTAATTTTCGATAATTTTAGACCCATTTAATTTAAGGATTAATTCAAGTCTTTGTCCAAGTTTTTAAAGGAAAACCCAATTTAAAAATTCTTAGGGTTATTATTATTCCCCCTTAATTAACCAATTATTATATTCCGGCTTTCAATAATTCCAATAACTCGTTTGAAAATATATGAAGTATCAAATATATTTATTTAACGCTTTAATAATTAATTTAAGTATTAGTTCGAGGTTTTGTCCAAGATTTTCACGGAAAATGTTATATAGAACTATTTTTGGAGTTAAATATTAAATCTAATTAAATAAAGTTTTAAGGAAAACCTTAATAAAATATATTCTTAAGGTAATATAATTTTTATAATTTTCAAATATCTATAATTTTACAACCATTTGAAGCCTTAGAGTGATTCCCCTTTAACGGGGAAGTCCCTAGGATAACACCTTGATGGCTGCTGTCACTGTTTCCGTGTGTTTTCGGTGGCGATGAAGGAGACAGAACCGAACCCAACCTCTTCATGTCATGCGGAATGCTGTATAATCATTACGACTGGCCCCTTGAAGTATGCAATGTTGGCCAAAGCCCTGACATGGTCAACGAGAAGGAAGAACGAAAGGTGAGGGGGGTAGGAAAACCGGGGGGAGGCTGGGTGCAAGGAGACGCTTCAACGAGGCAACGAGGACAGGCGGCAAAGCAAACAAACAAAGCAGCCAAGCAAAATGAAAACAAAAACAAAACGACGGCAGGCAGAAGCAACAACTGTTAGCTGCTCACAAGCAAGCACACACATACACACACACAGGCATAACATATATATACAGAGAATAAAAAATATATAATAACAAAAATATTTATATATATATTTCAACCTTAGCTAAAATCTCTCCTAACAATAGCCCGAAGGAGGTGCATCTTTCTAATGATTTTTTTTGACAAAATAATTGTTTTTTTTTCTTCCTCATTATTATTTTCTCAGTGTAGTTCTTTCCCTGTGACTTGGCAGCTGATAGACAAGCGGGACAGGATAGAAAAAAGTTGAGTGGGAAAAAGTTAGGGGAACCTGAAGTCCCCGGAATTCTCTATATGTCCTTGTTCAGGTGACAGGCGCTGCTATGCTCACAAAAATGATATTAACTGGGCAGGGAAAATAATGGACAGGACCTTGGACAGTGCAAGAAATAAAGAAATAAATAAAATAAAATAAAATCTTACATCTTATATACTCCTTAAATATAAAGCAAATTAATTAGCTAAAAATTAGGCAATAAAATGAGCCAGGTAGAGCTGAAAATAAAATTGATTAATAAATTTTTGCCAATTAACTTGATAAGGAAAATTTGTATATCGATAAACTTATTGCAATAAAATACCTAGCCATTCATCGATACACAGAATCGATTTATTCGAATAATTGAAAAGCGACGCGAATGTGAACTCTTGGAAAAGGTAAATACAAATATTTAAAATACTACAAAACAAAAATTTGAGTATATAATTATATACATATTATAGATATATAAAAATGTGCCTTGAAAAAAATATAATATATATAAATGAAAATAAATACATATATTTAATGTGGTATTTCCGATGCCATAAAAAAGGTAAAAGGAACACCGAAAGGTTATAATTAAAATATAAATATCCATAAAAATATTTATATAACAATCAAATTAAAAATAAAATCTTTAATGAATATACAAGCCTGTTGCAAACATTTTTTAGTATGGCTAAAATGTAAGACTTTAATCTATTAATTTATTTGTTTTCTTATTTTTTAATGTATTTTTACTTTACTATAACCTAAATTATATTAACTTAATCTAATTAGTTTATAAAATTTTTTATTTATAATTTATTCATAATTGGGTTGTGTATTATAAATATATTTTTTTCCAAAATTAAATAATTGATTTGTTAACTCCGGACCTTTTTGAATGTTTTTAATATAGTTTTGATTAAAGTTAAAGTAAGAAAAACTTTGGTACTAGATTGCCTCCCTTCCCCTTTTGTAAACTTCATTTATTAACAAAAAGTCAAGTTTGCATCTCTCCCTTGGCTGCTCCTCCCCCCGCTCCTCCTGCCCCCTATTGTTAATCTCTTGTTCAGCGCTTGCCCCATACGTTGCACCCTTTCTTCGTTGCTTTTATTAGCCTCTACACACACATATATATATTATTGTGGTGTGCGTGCACACCTTTTGTAGTTTTTCCGTTTTTCTTTTTGTCTCTTCCCCCTTTTTTTGGAGTGTGCCAAAAATATAAATATGGTCCAGGTCCAGGGCTTTGCTCCATTTTTATACACTCACCACTTGGACTTCATTTTGGGCGCCTCCTTTATCCTCTCGTTCCGCTCCTTTGCACCTCGCTTCCTCCGCCTTTTATTTGTCCGTTCTTTTCCCAGTTTCTATATTCTTGCCTTTTTTTTTTTGTTTCTCATATTTTTTTCGGCTTTGTCGCGTCGTGTGTTTTCTATGTGTTTGTGTCATGCAGTTGACGTGCGCTTATTTTCTATTCCGCTCCATATGTCACGCTAGAGAGCGTCGGAGGGAGAGTGCACGACTGAGAGGGGGAAGAAAGAGAGAGGGAGTTGGGGAGAACGAGAGTGAGAGGGGCGAAACCAAGAGGCAGAGAGAGAGAGCGGTGGAGCAGAGGCGATGCTTTTGTTGTGCTGCATCTCTTCAATTTTTCGTGTTGCCTTCTTTCTGCTGCTGCTGCTGCTTCTTGCAGGGAACTTTTTGTTTCCTACTCCTTTTTCTGGTTCGGCTTTAAGCGTATGTATACCCTATAATATGGAGGTTTTTTGGGGCTTATATTTAACGTGTTTATGTTTATTATTATTATAACTTAATGTTTGATATAGAAACAAGGATATTTTATTTTATATTTAATATTTTTTGTCTGAATTATAAGGCCAAAAATACAAAACTTTAAATTATTGACAGGTAATATTTACATTACTAGAACTAAAAGTTCAATAAAATGTTAATCATAATTTAGAAAATACTCTACGGTATATAAAAAATGTGTTAAATGTATTTAATATTAATTATTTATCATTATAAAAATTAAAATTTAAAAATTTGATATTAACTTAACTGTATTATTTAATTTCTATATTATTCTAATAAAGTGCTTATATCAAAAAGTAAATTGAAAAAAAAAGTATAATAAAATGCCCTTTTGAATTCACTTTAAATGTTATTCAAAATTATGCAACAATATGCTAAAAACTATGAATTAATTTGAGATTAATTTCAAAACAAATTTCCTAAGTGCATATTTAAAATAATTTGATTTAAATAAATTATAAAATTAATATATTTAGTCATAAATAAAAAAGAAAATATGTCCTAAAAAGTATAAAGATCTAAACACTCACTTGAAAACATTTTAAATGTTATCAAAAAAATGCTTTTAATAATAAAAAAATCATAGCAAAATTCAAGGCACTCAGTTTATTGAAGAATATTTTTGAATTAATTTTTATTTATTAATATCCTTTCTCATATTTGTATTATTAATAAAATTGAATTTATAAAAATATAAATATAGTTTTTTATGAAATGATTTGAATTTTATTTTAATATTAAGAGCATTACAGGTACATCCCAAAATCGCACTTTAATTCCTTTAGCTTCGTCCTTAAACAGTGTTGTTAGTTCAACTGTGCATGCATTTGTGTGCTATGTGTGTTGTGTGTGTGGTGTGTGTGTGTGGTGTGTGCTATGTGCAAGATTTTGTGTCTGGGTCTGGGCAAAATTTTGTTGTATAAATTGCGTTGGGAATAAGAATTGAGTTCTAAAGAGATTTAATGGCATATGCCATCTCGCTCAACCATATTTGCCTGTCTCTTTCTTTCGCTCGACTGCGGAACATCTTGGTTGACTTCTGTCTTCGTCCTCGGCCTCAGCCTCATCCTCAGACTCAGCCTTAGCATCTCCTTGTGCTCGGCAAATGGATCTAAACAATATGTGTGCTTATATAAAGCATTTTGGCTTTGTCAATTTTGCATTTTCATTCTCTGCATTTTCGGGGCATTACCACGACCAAGAGCAGGACCAAGACCAGGACCAGGACTCAGGGGCGTGGCATGACAGTTCTGGCCAAATCACTCGAGTCCCGTTTTCTGTTTTCCATTTAATGCACTGCTTTTCTCCAACACCCCTTTGTCTCTTTGTGTGTTCACAAGGCGCTTATTAAAAAATATATAAAGAAAATGCTTTGGCTCCCAGGGAAGTGGTGCCGGAAAGTATGCAACTTTTAAGTTGACTTTTTTGCAGCATATTTCTGGGCATATTTTCTGGTGATTTCAAATCGCAAAAGAGAAAAATATCTTTTAAAAAAGCGGCAAATAGGGGAAAATTGGTTGTATATATTTATATATACTATACAGTTATTTTACTTATTTTTTTATTATTTTATTTTCATTCCCCCCGCCATATTTCCCTGATAATCTGTATAAATCGCGTTAAGAACGCGGCTCTAAAAAATCCGTAAAAATTTTGTATCAGCTCGAAATGCGTTCAACGAACTCTGGATGCCCACAAGGGGCTCAAAAGGAGGCGTGGCGCGGCATGGCTGGGCGGTTAAAATCGCCTGCAGTTTTTCGAAAATGCTTGGTAATATGAAAATTGCACTGGCTGTTAACCCTATTTGCAGTTGCTTTTGTGCCATAAACCCCCGCTGCCAACACACCCGTTAACCCTACTTGGCCCCATCTCCAATGTTCCCGTTGCTGCTGCTGCTGCTGTTGTTGTTGTTGATGTTGTTGGTGTTGTTGGTGTTGCTGTTGTTGTTTATGCTGATTTCGTATCATCAGAGATTTCAGCTTGATGGCCTGTCAGGCTTTGAAATGCAAGCTGGCAGAGTGAGCGAATGCGAGCTATTTATGCAGTGAAAGAAATTTTTATTTATTTTAATACAAAGAATGTGTTATGTTAAAAATATCATTGCATACTTTTAGACAGATTTTCAAGGTCTCTTAAAGCAGTTGGAATTTTAAAAGCACCCAAGATTATTTCTCACCTCTAGAAAGTTGGTTCCAAACTCTCAGCTTGAATTTATTAATGTAAATTTTCAAAAACTCCATTCACTAATCAATTAATAAAATAAAAAAAAAATATTTCTTTGGAAATGTTTGTTAACTTGTTTTATATCCCTATTATATTCTTTTTAAAATTTATAAATTTTGTAACAAATGTTATTAAACAAAAGTTAATACAAGTGCAATATTATTAATTTTAAAAAATGTATACTTCTCCTTACCCCCTTCTTCAAGTGTAACCATTGGGGGCAAAAAGTGTAGCATACTTTTCAGCGCTGCCTGATTATATGAAGCCCAGCAGTAAAACAGGGCCACACTGCAGTCGGGGGCAGGCAGCCAGTCGCTGGAGCAGCTGCAAGTGTGGACGAATGTGTTGCAGCTGCAAGAGGAGGCGGGGTGTGGTGGGGTGTGGGATATGGGGCACATGTGGAGAAACTGAGCCCCGGCAGCTGACAGCAGCAGCAGCAGCAGCGAGGGGTTGCATGCGTGCATCCTCCGGTAAAAAATAAAACCTGCCGTCTACCATGAGAAGACCCAGGTTTCGTATTATCTTTGGCCAGCGGCGTGTAAATCATTTTGTATGCATTAAATCGTCTTCCGCTTGTTAAGCCCCCCCTCCTCCTGCCGACTGCCGCCCCTGAGCTACCTCATTTATATACATAGGTTTTTTTTGTGTCCCTTCCCCCCATCCCCCTGGCTGCAACGTTTTTGCCTTCGTCTTGGGTTTTTCGAGTTAATTTTTAACCAAATCTAAATTAGTTACGCATGTGTGCCGCTAATTTAGTGCAACTAGAATGCAGAAAACTATCTTTGGAATATTAAGATCCCTTTCTATGTCTCTGGTTCTCATGTACCAGGGGGAGTTACATAGGGATCTAACGACCTTACTTTGAGCAACTCTTATTTTGTTCAGGTTAGTTCTGGCCGTAATTCCGTATACTTGCAACGCATACTTCCAAATGGGGGTCAGGATGGACTTATACAGGCGAACTTTATTTGCCAATGAGAGTTTGTTTCTCGGCGAAAAGAGCCACGACATTTTTGCAGCCTTTGAAAGTACTGTTTGCTTGATCATCGTCGTATGCCTTTGGAACGTTAGTCCTCTGTCCAAAATCACCCCGAGGTATTTGTAGAAGGTCTCGTGTCGAAGTGTGGAGCCGAGCATGGAAATTCCTGAGCAGTTCAAAGGCCTTTTTGTGAATGTGACGCACGCACATTTGCTGCAATTAATGCCGACATTCCATTCCGTTGCCCACTTCTCGAAGGCAGTCACA
>VNJU01001241.1:0-104104 GCA_008042675.1 Drosophila seguyi | reverse complement strand
CGACCATTTAACTTATTTGCAGTACAAACATTTTGTCTTTTCTGAACCTTGACAACCACTGATTGGCTAATTTGCAGCTTCTCAGCAATAGTGCGCGTCGAACACCCACTTTTAGTCAGGGAGATAATAGAATTTTCCTTATCAGAAGACAGCTTCTTCATTTTTCAGTGAATATTTAGAGACTAAGTTCCAAATGTAACAAATCAAGTATAAGCTTTTGAAAGAGAGTCATTTCCCGAATTCTGGGAATGAATAATTATTGCAAAAGGTACAATACGGTAAATGTGCAGGTTTATTGCTGATAAGAAAGTAAGAAGAGCAAAAATAGAAGCGAATAACGGATGGTGCAAAACTGAGTACATGCCGCTTGTTTTCGTTTTTAAATCATAACTATTCCATTTCTTCTGTTTAAAAATTTTTATATACGCCTAAAGGTAAACAATAAACAAGGTCTTCAATAAAAAAAAAGTTTATGTCATTTACTTTATTCGTTTAATTTTTATGAGCGGTCAAACATGAAAATGTTGATCGTGGAATCACTTTTGCTCCCCACTGTATATAATCCTTCCTATGTAAACGACATTTCAAATAAATAAATAAAGATTTTCTGTGCAAGAAATCCCATCAAAACTTAAATCTAAACCTATTTTTAATGTCTTGAGTATACTTTAATATATATAAATTGGTATAATATAAATTATAGCTTCTCCATCCTTTGTTCCCTGTTTTATATCTCAAATAAATAAATAATCCTTACTTCTTGTATATCTTTAATAAATAAATAAACGTTTTCTTTGCAAAAGAAACCCTATAAAAACTTAAATCTGAACCCATTTTTAATGTCTTGAGTATACTTTAATATATATTAATTTATATAGTAAGGATTAGTAGCTTCTCCATTCTTATTTTTTTGTTTTCTATCTCAAATAAATAAATATTCCATCCTTTTTGTACATTTTAAATAATTAAATAAACTTTTTCTTTGCAAAGAAACCCCATCAAAACCTAAATATCTAAACCTAAAATGCCAATTTCTTAGATTTATCGATCTAAGTGGCGTCATATCTATCGCTTCTCAGCCAAGCATCGTCGCTGTCTCTCCGGTTTCCGTTTCCGGAAACTATCTATCCAATTTGTTGGAAACGGAGCAGTACATATACTCGCCGGTTTCTTGGAAAATATATTTTCCACAAGAATATATATAAATAAAAAAATATCTATAAATATAAATCTATCGGTAGATGTTCACTTTTTACGAGTCCCCCCCCCCCCCCCCCCCCAGACGGAGGGGAGCACAGGAGTGTGTGTGCTCTGCGCCTTTGTTGTTGGCTCCGGTGCTCCGGTGTGGCATCAAACTTTTAATTACGAGTAACCTTCACGAAATCTAATTAAAAATTTCCCTCTCCCCCCGGCTGGGCTGGAGGAGCTGTGAGAGGTAACCTGCGAGACTGGCTGGCAGGCTGGGAACTGACCTGTGTGAATGTGGTTCGATGTCTCCGCCTGGCTGGCGTCGGGCAGGATGCTGTGGTTGGGGTGTGGCCGGCGTGCTGACTCAGCGTTGATAATCCACTTCCGGGCGATGTGATGCCGGCGGAAACCGTCGAGAGGCCGCTGTTGGGTTCCGGCTTGAGCTTCTTGAAGGCACCTTCCGCTGCAAGGATACCATGGATTAGGGACATGATCTTTATATTAAAAGCTAACTGGGAACACGTTTCAGGGGAATATTTGATTGAGAAAAGAAGAAGAGGTTTTAGGCAAAGGACTCTAGGTTTTAGAAGAAACTAAATTTTAGTTCAGTGCTTTTTATTTATAAATAACAATTACATATCAATCGGACAATGGATCAAAGATATATCTAAAAGTGAATCGTTGTTCTTAAATGGAAAAGTTGAATAGAAAAAAACCAACATTTCATCCTTAATTTTTGTTAAAAATTTCTCTTGGAATGTGTTAACAAAAGGAGATATTATTTAAAGCACAAGCTTAGCCCTCCTTTTCTTGTAAATTAAAGACTTCTTGAAATTAAAGGACCTTAGTTCAAGACAAGAATTTCTAACGAAACAATGTCTTTTCATGCGAAAAATAATATTAATTTAACCCGTAAAAATATGACATATCTTATGAAATCATTATATTGTTCTATATCTTATAAATATAGATATATTGAATTCTAAATTAATGTATTTAGGATGGCTTGCTTTTGAGTGTAAGGAACGTACTTAATAATTGCCAGTACCTTTGGTTCCTAAACCGTAGTTTACAGGTTACGACTTTGTTTTTTTGGCGATTGCTTATAAAGTGCTATAGTTATTTCCAAAAAAACACTGTTTTTATCTGCAATTAAATATATGCTCCTTGCTGGGTCTTCTTAATCTCCATGTTCGTAGAGGACATGCAAGAACATGCATCTAATGTTGCATTCTTGCAGAACAGCTTAGGAAATGTCTAAACTTTTTGAAATATCACATTTAGACTACAAATATTAGCTAAAATGCTTTAGGACTACAATGATTAAGTAACTAATAAATTAAAGAAGCTAAGAAGCATGTCCAAGCATGGAGAGTATGAGTCCTTTAACCAGATATCCCTTTCTAATATCACATAACGTTTCGCTTGTTTCGTGGTTCGAGGAGAATTGGTTATGTATTCTTGTATTTTCTAAGCTTGAACATATATATATTTGTAGTTCCTTTAAGAACTATATATAGATAGCTTTAGTCGTGTTTTAACTACCTAACAATTGTCCCTCCTCGGTCGCCAAGAGTAAGGCTTTGTCCTGACTGGAAAATGCCAGAACCTGGCCAAAAACTGAATAAGTTTGAAAACGATTCGATTCGATTTGAATAGCTTAAGATAAATTTTAAATTAAACAAACATCTGATTTATATATATATCATATATACATATATACCCGTTTAGTTCTTATTTTTCTTTTAGAAAGAATTTCACCAAAATGAAGTTTGTGGCTTTGACTGTGGCTCGATCTGTTTGGCGGACAGCAAAATCTGTTTAATATGCGTGAAACGTTTAGCTGGGCCCTGACCCCGCCCAAGAGCCGACCTTTGACCCCAAAATGCTGCATAATTACAAGGATAGAGGGGGGGGGGGAGATGGTAAGGGTAGGGGAAAGGGAACATTAGCAGCAGACCGCGCTGCGGCCACAAGACGCCGCCAGTTCGACGGCATTGTCGCGTCGAGCGAACGGCAAAAAGGTGCAAAAGTTTTGTGGACTTGGACAGACACTTGGGTCACGTCGCCGTCCATGGCGATGATGTTGTTGGTCGTCGCATGAATATGCAATATGGGATAATTTATGCAAATTTCTGGCACATTAATCGAGGCAGCGTTTGCCGGGTTCTGGTCGCAGGTTCGCCGGTTTCCAGGAGGATGTCACTTACCTGACGCGTGCCAAAAGGCGGCAAATTACGGCTAAAGGTCAAAATAGGGACGCAGGGACGACACTGAGGCACAGGCACTCTCCTCTGGCCGGCCTGGGAGCTCTGTCTCTGGCCGGGATCTGGCTTTTGGCGCTTAATTGGCGCGCTTAGCTCGTTAACAAAATGCAAACTATGTAGAAAACGCGCTAATTAAATCACACACAATCTCCGTCGATACCTCGGCCCGGTGCCGCGCCTGCCTGTATTTATGTTAAGTAAGCAGCTCCCCCCCCTCCCCACCATCGAATCCCCGAATTGCCGGCTCCCAATTCCGGGCGAGGGCCACCCCCCCAACGGGCGCGCCGTCTAATGCAATTGACCTTGCGGGGTGCGGCTTTGTGCGGTAGCAAGCTCCTCGGCCGAACTCTTCCCGGGCGGCTGTTGCATAAGCAAACAAGGTCAAACAATCCGCCACGTGTCCATCTGCAGGCTGGGTAAAAAATGAAGCGGATGCAGATGCAAATGGCGAAAGTTTCACTTGCCGGTTAACCGCTGGAAACTGGCAATGGGAAATGCGAAACGGGAAACGGGAAACTTGTTCGTGTTCTTGGCCATTGCAATGACAGTCGGTTCATGGGATCAATTACTTATTGCTGGGCATTCCGGAAGAGTTACCTTTACCGATGCTAATTCTATCAATTTGAGAATCGTTTTCGTCTGTCTGTGCCAGTAAATGCAAGTACTGGATTACAAATTCTTGATCTATAGCGACGATCTCTGTTCATGAAATGAGTTAAAGGTCACCAAGGACCATGGCAGATATGGTTATGTGTTGGGGTTCCTATTATTAACTTATAAGTCTGCTAAAGATGAAGACAACCTGTTACAATTTGTCTTCACAACCGGAGTTTAGGTCAGCCGACCAAATTTAAGTGTCTGTCGTGTTTCATAAATATTAAATATAAATATTGGTAAGATCTCCCCACAGAATGATCTTTTGTGCGTAAAACATAGAAACCGTTAATAATTTATATGGAAATTAAAAGACTCCAAGTCATTATTATAATAATGATATCAATTATTAGCGGTTTGACTTATAAAAGCAAAAATTCAAAGACTTTGTGATCATTCGAAATAAGTATCTCCCAAAACTAAACTCAAGAACCTCAAAAAAGCGGCTTTGCTCATGATTGCAAAGAGAACAAATGCGAATCTCTTTCAGACTGCAAACGAAACGCAACTCTCTCGTTCGCTACCAAGTGTTCTATAGTTGTTCTATAGTTGGGTGAACGAGAGATAAAGAACAGCATACATGTGCAAGCGGCCTCCGGAGAGCGAAAACGGAAGAGCACCAAATTGAGACGTGTTCTGGTTTCCGTGTTCAGTGTTTTAAGTATAATAGGAAGTATTTTTGAGAGCTCTTTTAATTATTTCACATTTTTTATATATTTTTTTAAAGAAAACAAGACTTTTAATGGATTTTTTGAAACCCGATTTTAGTCTATAACCAATTATATTATTCTGGACTTTACAATAATAATGGGTAGTTCACAGACCTGGATTCAGTTAGAGATCTATAAGTACAAAGTCATGGTATACGAATTTTTCTGAAGTTAGGACTGAAGTAGTAGGATAAGTTAAATATTGTGGTTATAATAGGTGTAAGCTATTAATTGTAACAGGCAAATTTCCTTTAGATTCAGGCTAGAAATATGGACTTGTACCAAGTGTTTACATTGCAGAATAGTAGGTCAATGTAAATGTTTAGAAACATCAAACTTATTAATCGCTTTTTATTTTCAACGTGGCTTATAATGTGATAAATTAATCAACAACTCAACTCTCCTTATATCTGTCTAGTAAGGTAAATCCTGCCAGATATTGGTTTTCAATAGTGTTGCAAGTTTCTCTTGATGATAGAACTCTATATCGTTATATTTATATTGAATACCCTGCTGAAACAGCATTTCTCTCCGGTTTAAGACACTTTATTCTCCCTTGATCTCACCCCAACAATGCCTAATTGTATTTTACGAATTGTTCAGAAAAAATTCAGTTTGCCATTTTGAAATTGTATATACTAACATTTAAAACATTTATTTATATTTACCGAGATGAGTCGGCGACTGAAGCTCTGAATGCCCTGGCAGCCAAATTAGTCCTAAGCGAGCTATAGGTTATAGAATTACGATTTTGATACATAAATGTACAAGTATATGAAAATATATATATGTACGCATGTAAGAAGAGATATAAAATGAATAGATGGAGACTTCTTGGTTGAAAAAAACTTTGCCTAGATGTTTCTACGAGAGTTAAAGGACACAGTAACTTCCTCTTATGCTGAATTTTTACAAATTTTAAAGACTAATGGACGTTTCTTTAAGTTCAATGGGGGAGTAAGACCCAAGGATCCAAGATCTGCTATATTTGAATCTTTCAATCAGAACTATGAAATCTGCCTTACTTTCCTATACAATTTTTCACCTCAAAAGCTTTGCCTAAGGACACGTCCTAAGATAAACCGAATAACAATAATAAAATCCATTAAAAAAGTTATAAAACCAAGGAAAGTTGCAAATAGATCTTCCCCTGACCCTTTCCTTCGATTGATCTTTGTATCATGTCCTTCGAGCTCTTTAATTTCCCTGCATTTCACTCGCAAATCACCATTACTTGGCTTCCAGCTGTCCCGCTTGGCAGGAGAGTGGCCGCAAGTGTCTGGTCAAGGGATGGGAGGAGGCTTCCAAAGGACACAGGACACGGCACATGCCGGCGATAAGTCCGGAACAAAGGACAACTAAAGGAGTAATAGGAGGCTGCAAAACGAGCATCAACAAACAGGCGAAAGACAAAGGCAAAGGCGAGAGCAAGGACAAAGGATAACGGACAACGCACAACGGACAACGGGCAAAGGGCAGGGGACTGGGGCGAAAGGATTGCCCGGGTGTTAAACGATAATTCCCTTCTAATGGCCATTGTGGCGAGATTAGGGGCTCCTGCCTTTCGGCTGCGCACACTCACCCGATATGGTGTGGTCGGAGAGACGCGACGGCGGCGTGTGGGCCGGCGTGTGGTGGTGCGAGGACGAGTCCATGCCCGGCGTCGGCAGGCCCGAGTAGAGCGCACTGAAGTCCTCCGGCGTGCTGCTGCACTTGCGCTGGTGGTTGAGCGACGACGACGACGACTTGTCCAGCGTGGTGATCGGCGAGCGCGTGTCCTGCACGGAGCTGGCCAGGCTGAGCAGCCGGTTTTCGTGCGAGCCGCCGATGCCCATCAGCCGCTGGTCCTGGAACGACATGAACTTGGTGTCCTGCGCCACGCCGCCGTGCTGCATGCTGCTGGCATGATCCTCCAGCAGTCCCTGCTGCAGGCCCAGCAGCCCCCCCACCAGATTCGGGCGCAGCTCGTCCATGCTCAGCTTGCCCGCCTGCCCGCCGGCCGAGAAGTTCAGCTGGCGGCTGAAGATCGCCGGAAAGATGTTGAACTGCTGCGAGTCGGCGCTGGACTGCGGACTTAGCCCCAAGCTGTGCGGCGCCACGTGCGGAATGGAGGCGGCGGCGGCGGCTGCCGCTGCGGCTGCCGACACGGATCCCGCTCCGACCACACCCACTCCGGCTCCGGCTCCGGCCGAGCTGGGTCCGTTGCCGATCAGCAGCGTTGGGGCCACGGAGACGCCTCCGCCGTTGTTGTTGTTGATCAGCTGCTGCTGCTGCTGCTGCTGCTGCTGTTGCTGCTGCTGCTGCTGCTGTTGCTGTTGCTGCTGCAGCGGGGCTGTCACTCCCACTCCGGGCAACTGTTGCGCCTGCTGCTGTCCCTGCTGCTGCTGTTGCTGCTGCTGCTGGTTCTGGGGCACCGACACGGATACCGAGGGCAGCAGGCCGTGATGGCCGTGGGCAACGGCTAGGGCGTGTGCGTGTCCGTGGGCGTGGCCGCTGTGCACGTGCGGATGCGTGGACAGAGACAGGGCCTGGACGGAGCTGGAGCTGCTACCGTTGCTGGCGCTGTTGCCGCTGCTCAGTGCGGATTGCTGGTGTTGCTGATGTTGTTGCTGTTGCTGCTGCTGCTGTGCTTGCTGCTGCTGTGCTTGCTGCTGTTGCTGCTGCTGTTGTTGTTGCGTGGCCTGCTGCGAGTTGTTGGTGTTGCCGCCGACGACGACGACTCCTCCAGCGGTGCCACCACCACCACCACCGCTGACACCACCACCGGAACCAGGGCCGCCGGCACAACTCTGATGTTTGAAATCCAACTTGTGGCCGGCGTAGAAACGCTGCGTATCGATATACGTCTTGAAGAAGTCGATTGAGTAATCCAACTGGAAGCTGTCTCGCGGCGAACGCGCTCCCTGTGCGTGAACGAATTGGGTTTGAGGGGGGAACAGCGGTCGCTGTTGCGGAGCAGGCGGGCAGAGTGATGCACTGGCTCCGGGCTCAGGTCAAGTCAAGTTTATCGCTCGAGTATCCCTCTCTCTCTCTCTCTCTCTATCTGCGATCCCGACAGGATTCGACTTGCTCACTTGTTTTGGCACTGGTTTTATCGGTTTAGCCCGTCGGGTGGTTGGCACTTGAACAAAAAAGGAACGGATCTAGGACACACGTGAAGCACTCGCAAAAAACACACAAAACAAAAGCGTAATCTGGGCAATCAGTTCGTTAAGTTAGTTAGTTAGTTCCTAGTTAGTGTCCTGCCTGCAGGAGGATCAATCATCGCGAGTTTTACCGGTTAACCGTTGCTCGTCGCTCGTCGCTCGCTGACCTGACCCGTCGGTGGTACCGTTATGCCAGGAGCCGCTGCAGCAACTGTGTGTGTTTTTGTTTTATTCCGCCGCAACTTGGCCAGGACCGAAAGGACAGAGCTCCCCGAAGGATAACCGACCGAGTGTGTGGAGCGTGCAGCGTGTGTCTGTCTGTATGTTTGGTGGTGTGCTTGGCTGTTCTCGAGTTCAGGATAATAATAACAAATTTCACCGTTTGCTATTTGTTGTTTTTGTTTTTGCTTTCGCCTTCCTGTCGCCTTGTTGCTGTTGTTGTTGTTGTTGTTCACGCACGCACGGCGATACGTATTCGCGGCCGATCAAACTTAAAATGATATACAATTTCAGGCAACATACAAAATTATAACGAAATTAAGGATCATGTGCTCCGACAACAGCGACGTCGCCGTCGTCGTCGCTGCCAGCGCTGCCTGCTGCCTGCTGCCTGCTGCGTGTCCTTTTTGGTGGTGACTCGGCCTGCTGTGGGGACAATTGCGGGCTGCGCGCGAACGATTGGTGGTTAGCTGCTAGTCCTTGTGTGCCTGTGTGTGCCCGAGCTTCGGAGACCACGAATCGTTAGTCGTACTAATAATTTGCAAAAAATAATGAAACTCCAGCGAGTGAGCGAGCGAGCGAGTGCAATGGCACGACATACACACACAGAGCAGCATGCCAGCCTTCTCGCACAGAGTGCTAGTGTTAGTGCTGCTGCTGCTTTTGCTGCTGCTGCTGCTGCTGCCAGTTGCCGTCTCGCTTTAACTTGTTTGGTTAATTCAGTTAGTTCTGACCGACGTCGCCGCCATTGCTGTCACGGCCTGCAGTTGTAGTTGCAGTTGCAGTTGCAGTTGTCGCTGTCGCTGTCGCTTTCACTGTATTTTTTGTATTTGTTTTTGCGGCAAATGAAAGCCAGACAGCCGACACTTGTCCGCATAAATCCGAGGAGTAACAAGTCCAAGTCCAACTCCGGAATCCCAGTGCGACGCTGCCCTGCAAAACTTTTGCTCTTCTCTGTTTCTTCTCTCTTGCGTTGGCCATTGCCTGGGCTGACACACTTTTTGCCAGGCTCGCCAGCTGATCGCAGCGGCAACTTGGTGGCACCACCGGGCATCCGTGCATTCGAGCAGCTGCTCCAAACAGGTGCAGGGACTCGAATGCGCCCCGCCGGAATCAGCAGGAGTTGCGTGCAGCAACGACAGCACCAGCAGCAGCTTTGCTGCGAGATGGCGGCCAGAGCGAGACAAGGCCAGCGGCAGACAGAGACAACAATGGGCAGTCCCAACAGCAGCACAGCGGTGTCCTGTTATACAGCCCATTCATATGGTGGTCTCGCTCTAGCGCATGCTCTAACGCCAGCGAGGCCAGACGACCAATCGCAGCGCAGCACAAAATGGAGTTTCTGCCGCGACAGCTTTGGAGCCGACGCTGGCGCTGGCGTTGTTGTTGCCGCTGCTGCGCAATGAATTAGTGCTCGTTAAATGTGTCGACGATATGGCGAACGCTGGCAGCGGCAGCGACGCAGGCGGCAGGCGGCAGCAGCGACGAGGCGCTGTTGCCGCTTTTCTTGGCATTTTCTTTCGGTTCGCCTGCAGTTGCGCACCGCCACGTCCCGACGTCCGAGCTCAGCTGCCAGAATCCCAATCCCGAGTCCCATAACCCGCCGCCCGCTGCCGAGCCTTGCTTAAAACAATACATTCGACTGAAAGTCCCCAAATGCCTGGCCACTGCCGCTGCTGCTGCTGATGCTGCCTCGTTTCGTGGCATTTAGCTGCTCTCGTCGCCAGCCAGCGTCGCCATTTCCAGTGTGGGAAATGTCCCGACTTTTCGCCCTTCTGCTCCCCTGCTCCCCTGCTCCTGCTCCTGCTGCTGCTCTGGCTCTCTGTATCCCTTTTGCGTGGGCCCAGGATGGGCTTTAAGGCCAGGGATCCGTTGTGTTGTTGCCAATGCTGATTCCGTTCCAGCGTCTTGTGTCCTTCCTTTCCCTTAACGTTCCCTGTTATTCTTGTTTTTTGGTTTTTTTTTTTGCCTCTTTTTTCCCTGGGTTGAAATGATTAAAACTTTTTCTCTTGAATCGAGGAGAAATAAGGAGGAAAATGCCTAACTGGGTAGCCGAGTGATTTGCGTCTTAAAGAGCCAGCTGTAAAGGACTAAATGTCCTTAACTTTATTGATGAGTGAAGACGGTCTTTGAGTTCTTGTTCGAATCATTTTAAATGGGCTAGACTTGAGTCAAAAACTACTTTAATTATGAACAAAATATGAAATTTGAAATATATTTAATAGATAAAAGATATATTGGAAGGGAAACAGCTGTATATACTACCTGCTGCACTTGACTTCTGATAAAATTAACTAATTTTTTATCTGTCCTACAGACCAGTCTCTATTTATTTGTATTTCATCAAGTCTTTAGTCCACAAGCTTGATATAAATTAAAACAAACAAATAGAGAGGTTGTTGAAACTAAAAATATTTTATATAAGATTTATCTAGGTTGTGGGTTTTAAAGAATATTAATTAAAACTCGGAGTTTTAACGAATATTGTTGAAAACCAGAGCACATAGGGTTAAGCGCAATGAAAAATTAAATTGGAAAACAGTCTCAGCTCTGAGCGAGAGCACTTTTGGCTCTCTCGAGGCCCCGTCAAGATCTCTTGCATACATGGATGTGTGTTCCTTATTTCTCTCCCTCTCTCTTGTTGCCAGCGAAGCAACAAGAACACTACTTAGTAGCGAACGAGAGAGGAAAGCAGTTACAACATTACTTAGGTTAAAGTAATGAGGCCCTCTCTCGAGCCTCCAATTAGAGGTATGCTCCGTTTTGGTCACAACATTACTTAGTAGCGAACGAGAGAGTTGTCTTTCTTGAAATGAGATTCTCTTTGTCAAGATCTGTTGCACATATGCTCTCTTAAAGAAGATTCTCAAATATTCTCCGCAAATACTACAAAGTGCAATCACAATAGAAATCAAATACGAGTGAGGCTTTTTTTTCAAGTCTCCTGTGTTCGGTTTATGGGAAACATTGCTACAAAGTCAATGCTAAACTATTGGAATCTTTCGGAATCCATGGAATTTCGCCAAATGCAATTACTAGTTTCCAATTACATTAGTTTTTCCCTCGCTTAGTTCGATTTGGCCAAGTTGAACGGTGCATCCGAGTTCAAATATCGAAAAGATAAACAGGAGCAGCGACTGGACCTGTTGACACCGGAATAGGTAGCAGTGAAAGTAGCCGGAAGAGGGGCAGACAGCCACAGTGTCCCGGCAAAGGCAACGGCAACGGCAACGGCCACCGACCTCACCTTCCTGCCATCTTCCTGCTCCGATATGTAAATGCTGGCAGCTAAACAAATTTGAAGTGTGTATTTCAGCGAATATTTAGCATAAATCTATATTTAAATTGATTTTCTCGGAGTGGGCTGCGCACGAGAGACAGTCCGCCGAATATAATTGAATTGTTTAATTTAAGTGGAACGACACCTTTCAAGTCGTGACAATATTTTGGGCTAGATTTCAAGCCGTTTCAAGGTACACTGAGCTGAAGAAGAGCCTGGAAAGTATGGACATTTCTTGTATGTTTTGTTGAAAAATTTTCAAGAAACTTTTTGTTGATATCCTTGTAGCACTTTTGAGATTTGATATTGAAGTTAAGTCTTTAAAAATGCTTTTTTACAGATTATTTATAATAATAAATAAATAAATTATAAAAGCGTCTAAAAGTATGCTGTGATTTTACTTATATTCCCCAAAATATTCTGTAGCACATTTTTGGACAGCATTTTTAATGATTTTAAACCCCTGATCATTATTATCAACAGTTTCAAGTTGAATTCAAAGCTTTATCCTGCCTTCCTGCAAAATTCCACTTAATTTTGACATCTTTTTGCCACTAAGAGCTTATATTTCATAGTTCAGGACTGACTTTAAGGCGACTGCATTTAAATGCACTTCATGAGGTCGAAGGTTGCCCCCAAACCAAATACAACTAAGTGGTGTGTGCGTGTGTGTGGGTGTGTGGCACTTTGACAAAGTCTGACACACACACACACACACAGGACGGGGGGACGGGGCGGCATGGAGGCAGTGAAGCAGGCTATTAAGCATCCATTTAGGATACTAATTTGTGTATCATTACAAATTGTATCTGCACACACGCACACTGGCACTGGCTCTTGGCCACAGCCACTGCACACCCAACCACCCAGCCGCCACCCACTGGCAAGGCCCCCGCCTTTGGTCTGGTCGCATGTTACTCATACGCAGTGTTAGCCACAAAGAACATATCAGAGAACACAGGGAATGCAATAGCAAAACCAGCAAACGAAGTTGCTCATGATGAGACGGGATGATGATGATGATGGTGATGATGGGATGATGGGATGGATGCGGGCAGAGGGATGAGCTCCGGGAGGATGGTGATCATCATCATAACATCAATTAAGGCTTCCATCCATCTATTCCATTTTCATTCGACCAACAAAGCCAAACAAAAACCCCAAAAACGAAGGCCAAAGCGAATGGACACACACACAGAGGACATGGGACAGAGGACATAGAGGACACAGGACATTGGACATGGGACACAGGATAACCATAACCAGAACGAGAAACCCAAAAGAGCCAGAGTTCAGAGTTTGGCACAGCTTCTGGTGCTGGGTTTTTCTTTCATTTAGAGCTGCCTTCAAGCACATCTTTCAATCCTTCGGCCAAATGAAAGACGCAGCTCGAATGATGGCTTTTGCCCCAAAAATGATTGTCCTTGTTGTTGTTATTATTGGTACTGATGTGGATGTACACATCCACCCACAAAGCCAACGCACACACACATTTTTTTTTTGTCTTTTTTGAGAGCAGCTGGCAGGCATATGGAAGAGTCCTTGTCGTCGGCGTTGTCGTTGTCCTGCCAGCCTGCCCTTAGACATCTCTGAAGCACCCCGAACTTTTAGCTGGCAAGAAAAATGTATCTCATTGATGTGGCTTTTTAACTTTTCATTATTTACCGCTAAAAGCATCTTTTAAAAATTTTCAAATAGCTGCGGCAACAGAAAAAAAAGTGCAGGGAAAAAGAGGGAAAAGTTTAAGGAGCAAGGGAGACAGCGAGTGAGAGAGAGAGAGAGAGCGAGAGCAGGACTCTGAAAAAATGTGAAAAACAAAAAGCGAGAAAAAAAAAAAGAGGAGAATATGGTTGGGTGCTCACAAAGTGCCGCCGCCCAGCGTCGAAAATCCTCCCCCTCGACTCAACTGACGCCATTTTGCCAGCGCTTTGATATCCGCAACCCCCTCTTATACCCCCTCCCCTGCCCACACCCCACCATCCCCACAGTGCCTTCGTCCTTCAACTCATTTAGCTGATGCTGCTGTCATTTTTTGCTCGTTCCTTGCGGCTGCACCACGCCCACAACCCTCCAAAGTCCTAGAACACCCGCCTTTGCCCTTGCCTTTGCCTCTGATGTCTGTCGTCTATCGCCTTACAGGACTCCTTCTTCTTTTTCCTTCTTTTCTTCATTTTTTTTGTTTTGTTTTTTCTTTCTTTATTATTTTGTTTCAACGTTTTTACTTTGATTGCAAAACGCACTTTTATTCCTTGTCGCGCTTAAACGCTTTTAAAGGTCTCTGTCTCCCTTCAGTGCGTCCTCGCTCCTTATGTGTGTGTGTGTGCCGAGTCTAATTTAGCCTATTAGTTTCTTGAATGCTTTTATATCATACACACACAAACATACACACGCTCTGAGGAGGAAGCTACATATATATATATATATATTACGCTCGGCGAGATGAAATTCGAGCGGCGCTAAGTATGCTATACTTTAAGGGGCTTTTCAGGCAGCGTCTACCTTTGCTGCACTGAACGAAAATGAGCGAAATTTTGGGGGGGGAAAAAGAAATCTAAGAACAAGCTAAGAACTAGAAACTCATACCTTGAAGGCTGTAATTTTGATACTTTTTCAATGAATCATAAATGTTCCTGATCATCATCAAAAAGTAGAGTCAATCTAGCCATGTTAGGTAGAATCCGGTTGTAGTGACTTTCAAGGGATCAACGATTTTACGTCGTTATACCCAGGAGAAGCACTAAAAGATAATACTTTGTATACAATATAATGCATTGTATGGGGACCAACCAAGCCATCGAGATTTTGTTCCAATAACCGGACTTACGCTATAAGCGGTGTTTTTTGACCGGATTCTACTGTATATTTTAACATCAAACTTTAGCTACTTTTTTCTTAAATATGTAAACATATATTTTTTCATTAATTCGGATTATTTAAGTTATAATACAAGAATTTTTTTTGCTTAAATGTGGTCGATTGTAAACGTCTCCCCAACAAGCTGGAAGGGTATATAAATGGTATATAAATATATCATATCTTGTCACTGAAGTACTTCTTATTTAAAAAATTAAACAAATTTAAAGTCCCAGAAAAAGTAATTTATGTTTGTATGTACAAAAGGTTTTCTGGCTGCACTGCGCAAAACAGATCCTTTTTCTTTCTGAAAACCAACAGCTCCTCATTTTTGATACCGAAATCATTGAAATCCAGAAAAAAAAACATTAAATCTACAAGTTACCCTTCAAAATTCCCTTTTTACTGTACAAAACTCTCTCTGTTAAAGAGATTTTACCAGATTTTATAGGTCTTTGCTTATGATAACCTTAAACCTAAATAAAAACTCTATAAAACATAATACTCTTACGCACTAAACAGATATCTCTTATAAGTTTTGTATAGAACTTCAAAATCAATACAAGTGAAAACAGGTGAAATACATTATTAATATTATTATGATAGACATGTTTTTTTTCAAGAGATTGCTAAATAGTTTGCATCCCGTGACAAAAAATGTGACTATTTTAAATAATGTTGACCAGCAAAAGTAAATTAAATAGTTTTATATTCGAATAAAACAGCACATTCCTAATTTATTTATTTATGTAAAGTTAAGAATTAGCTTTAAACTTTCTAATTATTATATAATATATTATGAGTTAGCACCAAATATTTGTACTGCGTTATGCATCTTATTTGTGTTGTGTTTGGTGCATATTTGAAATATAATTATCAGGATAAATATTATAAACATATTATAGAGCTATAATATATGTATAATTCATACATCTATTAGAACTCTATAATTATAATTATAATTATTTAGGATTTATTAAGATTTACCTTTCACATTTCTTAAAATAGAAATCAAAAATATATATATATCAATCGGACAATTATGACACTTCCAACAATTATACAGCAGCGTCATTCAGCAATTAAATAATCCATATAAATTGACTTTTCGTGCTTGGCGATTGAAGGTGGATTTGTGAATTTCGAGCAATTAAATCTGTTCAATCGTCAACACTAAAAGTTGATGTTATTTAGCCACGAATCCCAAGGATCCTGCAAGGGACGGTGAGTATTGCCGGAGCATCCGGCGCGCGGCTGGTCTCCTCCTCCAAGCGAGCAAAGAAGTGGTATTTGTTGCACTTGAAATAAGTCAAATATAACTTTTTTGGAAGCTAGAAGGCGTTGCCCTCATGCACGAATATAATTACAATAACATAATGATAATAAATACAATTATTTTTTATTATTTTGGTATTTTTTATTTGTTATCTGACGATATTTAGGGTATTTTTAGATCTATCTTGATATTTTCTATGTTGTATTAATCTTTTATTTGTAAAAAACAATTTTATTACACAAAAGTAACTTTATAATTTGAATTTTAATTGAGATTAATTACATTTAATTCAGATTAATTTATATATTTAATCAAGGAATATGTTGTTTTTTTTTTAATATGTTTTGTTATAAAATATTGAGTTTTAAAGCTTAGAAAAAATGCGAAACTTCGACGACTGCTCCAGATTCTTCTCGACTCGTCGTTCTACTCGTCCCTTTGCTTGACTTTACTCGCCGCTTAGCAGTTCTAAGCTACTACTCGTTGTCCTAACTCGTCCCCTTTCTGTTTACTTCGTTGTGTTACTTTAATGAATTAAACAAACTTTAAAACTGATAAAGACTCGAAAAAAATAAATATATAAGCTCTTTGGCTTAAAAATAGGCACCCATTTAAAAGCCAATTTATTTATGAATTTATGGTATACCCTTTGAGCACACTTTCCGCTAAAAAACCGCCAAGCATTTTTCACATTTTAACCGCAGAGAAAAAACACTCCCTTTGAACCGCTCTTTAGGAAGCCGAGCGCTTCCACAAGCTAACTAAGGTAACTCGATAAAGGACTCGACTGACTGGAAAACAACGCCCACATGGCGTGCATATTTGGCAGAGAGACAAATTCCCATTGACAAAGGGGCAACGGAATGCAAAAAACGTTCTCAACGATTTTAATCTTTCGATTTAATTGGCATCATTTTAAGAAATTTAATTTCACTTTGCATTTTCCTATATTATTACAATACACCCAAGCTCCAAGGGGAGGGATGGGATGATGGACATGGCATTTCATCCCCGCCAAGCACATGGCGGGGGGCGGCCATAGTTGGGCTCCGCCTTCGCCTCAGCCACTCCCCATACCATTTTCGAGGGCAGCAGCCACACAACTACAGCGACAGCGATGACAACAACATGATTATCGGGGACTCCCAACTAAAATCAAGTGCAAGTCCCTTGATGCCGAAGATATACTCAAAAAAAAATATATATGTACAAATATATAAATAATAAAAAAAAAAATAAAAATAAGAAAAGAGAGAGGGGAGAGATTTGGTGGCAGCGAAAAAAGGTAGAAATGGAAAAAATGTCGCCCTGCTGTTTCCGGAAAAGTGCTCGGGGCGCACATATGTCAACTTTTTGCTGGATCTGGATCTGGGTCCGCAGCTCTCCGGCATTGGCATCGGCATCGTCATCGTTCTCCTGCACGCACACTTTGTGACAAGTTTAGCGAGAACTTTTGCCCGAAACGGAATGGATGCGGATGCGAATCCCGGGGTGGAGTGGAGTGGCGTGGCGTGGCGTGGAGGCCACTGCGACGCACTTGAAGAGCGGCACAACTTGAAATTGGAAACTTTTGAATGTCCCTCTTATCAAAATCGTATAATTTGAATGTAATTTGCAACTGCAAAGGGGCGACAGCATGCGGCGCTCCCTGCTCCTGGCCTGGCCATGCGTGAACGCTGTCGTGGAAGGTCGGATGGATGGCTGGTTGGATGGATGGATGGATGGATGGATGGTTGGATGGTTAGGGCTGCTTTGCAGTATTGCGGTGAAGTCAATAAAACGACAGGTTGCTAAATCTTTAATGTCCATCGGATGCGGAGACAAAAGCTTTTATGCCAAGAAGTTGCTACTTATGCCAAGCCTCATTTGTCAGTTTGCTTAAAGCGTTTCAAGATTGTTGAATAATTTTAAAATTAAAGAAACAGGCTTACTTTTTAATTTAAACTTTAATTAAAAAATTCAAAATAATTATTTTAGGCTGTGTGTGGGTTAATTTCCTATCCACACAAATCTTTAATATAAACATAAGAGTTTACAAGTTTCCAAGTCATTTAGTATACATTAATTAAGTATTTACTAAGTAATATGCTTATTTTTTAGGACTGTAAGTCTACGAAAAAAGATATATTTTAGTCATATTTAAACAATATAAATCCATAATTAGGTTTTGAATTTCTAGACACAATAAAATAAAACCTAGCAAATATTAAAGCTAATAGTTTTCAAAGATCAGATTGCCAAAGATTAATTGCCAAAAAATAAAAGATTATTCGAATATAGCTTACAAAAAATTAGGCATTACCAAATTAAATTAAACGATGCCAAATTATTGTAAGCTATATTCGATTAATCATTTATTTTTTTGCAATTAATTATTATATTAATAATTTATATAATTTTTTTATTGAGAGACGCATATGGAGTGTTCTAGAACTGAGGTCTAATTCAACTAATTCTTATTTAATACCTTAGTTGTTTTTGTTCTCTCCTCTAGAACACTCTGAACTCAGGGTTTCAAAGAAAAAGTAACAGGCAAAAAGTTATTTTGATAACTAAACTAAAAATATGGAAAGCCATTGTAGAGGTTTATTCAAACGTTTCTTAATTATGATATAAAATATTATTTTCATGTCATGATAAAGAAGCTTTTGAATAAACATAAACAATGATTTTAAATCGAACTTAACTAGTAAAATATAGTAGGTTACATCGTAGAAGACATTTTTTTGGGGAAATCCAGAATTCAGAAAAATTAATTATAAGCTTTAAAACCCTTTAAAAAAGTAGCCATAACCAAATTTCCACTTCATTTAGAGGCTTAGCAATTAATACCCTTGTTTTTATTTAACTTTTTAGGCAATCTCAAAGTCCTGGTTATAATCCATAAATTCTTATTTAAACTAGACTGTAATATTTGTAATATTAGTAAACTGTTCTTTATTTATCCTGCTTTAAAATCTCTCTAGTATCCCCATAAACTCATCCACGTATATGACCCTTAAGGCCAACACAGATCTCACTCTATATTTTTTGTTCAAGGCTAATTAACTCGCTTTGTTTTTCCCCTTTCGCCTCCTTAGATTCACAGCTCTTGCTCCTTGTGGCTCCTTCTCAGCTCTGCCCATCTCCAATCAAAGGCAAGTGGAACCTATTTCTGTCACTCTTGGATGTGGTGGCCAGTGGACAGTGGACAGACAGTGTGTAATCACGGGGGCAAAACACAAAACCAAGAGGCTTTTTCAGTGTCAAAAGTCGGGGACAGCGAAGTGCGTATCCGCTTAGCTGTGTGCACCGCGACCGCAAATCCAACTGACGGGAATTAGCCCCGGCCAATGCATCCCAGACGCGTTTCGCATCACCCCTCCTCGCACTCAAGGCACTCTAGACGAGGACACACACCAACAGCAACCAGCAACGAGCAACCAGCAACCAGCAACAGCCACCAGCAACAGCAACCAGCAATAGCAACCAGCAAACAAATAGCGATGATGACAACAATTTAAAATCCATCAAGAGCACAAAAAGGCCTCATTAAGTCAAGAGGGTGACGACGGCCCCGGCCATGGGGGTGGTCTCCTGGTTCTGCCCTCTCCCCTGTCCGCCCGCCCGGCAGGCGCAAAATGTAAGCATAAGACACAATAGTAATTATTGCCTAAATAATTGCAAATGCCTGGCCCAGCGGGGTGGCAAAGCCGAAGGATAGATGGATGGATGGATGTATGGATGGATGGGGTGGACTTGTGGGCTTGTCAAAGGGTGGCGTCACGGTGGTCCTTGTGTGCACACAAGTGCACTACACGTCCGATTTCAATTGAGATGTTGCGATTCCATCTGGCTTTACCCCAACTCCAGCCTCCATAAAGCGCGTCCTATCAGATGGTAAACTTTATCAGATCCCAAAAGGATTCACGGGAAATATGCACCTTGCATATGGAAAAGATAGATAATAAAATGCCTTACTTAAGGGAACTTTATGATATGATATGAATTTATGATATTGCTACCCGATCGAATCGAAGCTTAGAACACTCGTCTCCGTTTCTAAAAGTCATTTGTCTTTACAATCCTTTAATTGCCACAAATTCGCGCCTAACAAGACACTAATTCGATGGACTGAATGATGGACTGTGGAACTGGAGACGACAAATCCTTAAATAGGCATCGCTGCGGCCTAATCCAAGTGCGCATATGCTCGATTTAGCAAGGAAGCAGGACACGCAGGCGCTCGAGCCAGATGCGGATTTTGGAGTGACTGCAATAGCCAACACCTCGGGGTGTCGCAGCAAAGCGGAGGTAATAGCAAGGAGCAGGAGGAGGAGCAGGAGCAGGAGCAGGACCTGGCATAGAGAAAGGACAACTGCCTGAATCAGAGTCAGAGCCAGAACCAGCGATTGAACTCTCCAATGGATTGCTTAGCTTTTTGTTTCCCTCGCCCAAGCCGGGGGTGGGTTCGTTCAGCTCCCGAGTGTGTCGATGTCAATGTGCTGGTAATTCGAGTAGGCAGCGACCCGGTGTCCTGGTCCCGGGGATGTGTGCCTCTTTAGCGTCGAATGGCGAACAATTGTGGAATTGTAACAACAGCGGATATAACCGAGGGATATGGCAACAAAGAGTCACCGGCTATAACACAGCCCAAATGAAGATCAAATGAATTGTGGAATTATGCCACAGAAATTCGAAATGCGAAAATCAATTTGTCCATGTGTTCCTTTTCCAGCTCTGCACAGTGAGAAAATACTATTGCCATTTAGAATATTTCTTGTTATGTTTGTGTTTGTTATGTTTCCTTCATTAACACCCTCAGTGTCTAGGTGTTTGTGGAGGCCAAGAGTGCTACACATTTTGTTTTGAAAAAATATGTACAGTCTTTGCCTACACAAGCGCCAAAGAGCTGGCCACATTGAAAGCAAGTAAGAAAGAAAAGTGACCATATTTCAGAGCTGATTACAATTTAAAAAGAGAGTGTGTTTTAAGTGCTTTTTAGTACTTCAAGCTTTAATTTTAGGGTTTTTTTATTAATTGTGAATATATATATATATTTTCTGAGATTTAACTCTCAATAATAAAACACCTGCTATAAGGATGTATCTCTGCTTAGACACAAGTAAGAGCTCCCAAGAGCTACAATTTCCAGTAGTGAATACCCTCGTCCGGAGGCAGGAAACCAAACTGCTGGAGGAACTTTCCCGACACCCTTTTCTGCCCCATGAGTGCGTGTGTTATCGTTGGCTTCAGCGCAATGCCGTTTTGTTTGCCGGCATGCAGCTGACGTCTACGTCTACATCCGCACCCGCAGCCAGCACATCCAGATGCAGTGGACATTCTCCTCCTGGCACGGCTCTTACTCCGCCTCCTTCTCGTGCTCCTTTGCACACCATTGTCACCCAATTTATTGAGACACGTGCCTCCACTTTGCAGCAGCAGCAGCAGCAACAGGAGCAGTCCGCCGTCAGGATCGGAAGCGGAGTCAAGGAGTCAAAAGAAGTCAAGAGCCACGTGTCACGTGTGGCGGCTTTTGTGTGCAAGTGTGTGCGCTAATTTTGTCACCTCCTGTTTGCCGGAGCTTCCTAATTTGCCACCGTCGCCATCACAATGCCCGGCGACCCAGTCGGAGTCCCAAACTCAAACCCAAAACCAAAACCCAAACCCAAAACCGAACCTGAACCCGTGTGTGAAAAGCGTTCGCCAATTTTCATTGCGATTGTTCGGGAATGCGTGCCACACGCTGCTGGCATAAATCTATATATGGGTCACGCCTTGAGTGGCACATCTATTAAACTTATTGAATGCAATCATTTCATTTGTCTCCGACGTCTCCTGTGCGAACGGTGGAGGCTTTGGCCCTAGCCATGGCGATGCGGATGTAGTCGGGGATTTCAAGGGATCTTATAATAAGATGCGCAACACCCAGCCAATTTTAATGCTCTTGAAATCATGTTTAAGTCCAGAGAGAACGCTCTTTTTAGACATTTATCTTATTTGAGACATTGCCATTTTAGAATTTTGGTTTTAGTTTTCTGAAAATTGGACTGCAATATCTGCCACAGGGATTTTCGTGAAATTAATTCAAAGAAATGTTCAACTTCAGTGTTTTTCAACGTAAATTGATATGCTCAAAGATATAGAAATTTTTTTTATATTTTTCGATTTTCTGTTTTAATATTATGCAAATCAAATGATTTTATCTGCCATAACTATCGTTAAAAGTAGATGATAATGCAAAGCTGTGAATGTAAAACTATAAACCTAGAGGTAGGGGTAAATGTTAAAACCGAATTTGTATATGTATACATGTTTTACATAATTCCTCTTAATTTTCTATTAATTTGTTTAATTTCTTTTATACGCAATGATCCAAGTGTAAGCTGCAAGAGTATACAAACTTTGGCGTGTCGAAATTAGTTTATTTTCTTGCTTTTAGTGAAAATCTGACAACTTTTAACAGATTTATTGTTGAGTATATATCAATAAAATGTCTTCAAACATCCTCAAACTTCAAATTAAAGATCGATTTTTAATTTAAAAACAAATTCGTTTTGCAAAATGTTCCAAATAAGGTAAGGCGTAAGCTAAAACGATCATTTTCGAAGTCAGGATGTGAGAACAACCCGAATCTTTAACCTCAAGATGCCCTCCCGGGTCACAGGACTCTGCACAGGGCTTCCCCTTCACCCCTTCCTCTCCCCTACTTGCCTTCTGATTTCAATTTCTTTTCATTGTTCATTTAAAGGCTACCTGGCAGGCGGCGAGTGGCAAGGCGTCACTGGGCGTGTCGTCTCCTAAGTGGGACGTTTGTTTGTCCCGGGACACGTGGCATGCGGCATGGGTCATGTGGCATGGAGGCCGGATAAGGGTGTGGGTATAATCGATGGCAATGTCCTGGCCGAGTGTCCTGTATGGCCTTCTAATTGAATATAATCAAGCTGTCATATAGGGCCACTGCCATCGCCCTCCGGCTAGCACCTTGCTCATTATTTCCAGACCATTGTGTAGCGATTGCTGGCGGAGATCAGCGAGGACGAGGACGAGGACAATGACATGCGTATACCTGGTGTAACCGCAGAAAGTTTCCGAGTTTCGTAATGTATGGCTACATTTTATATACAGTACGAGACATCAGAAATTTTCGGCAGTTAGCTACCATAAACATCAGCGACGACGAAGGAGTAAATGAGCTAATCTTAGCCGGAGCTGACGCTGGTGAATACTTGAATTTAAACATTGACCATTTTCAGTATGTGTTTTAAGATCGATACGGATGTGGTTGGCGTTTGCACTCAGGGATTCCAGAGCCACAGCGCGCTCCATGGGGGACAAACGGACGAGGCATTGCCTCGCCATTGGTGAGAGCATCTCCAATGACGGCCTTCGATTGCATTGGATTAGTTCTCACTGATGGCGGAGCATTGCACCCACTGCTGGGACCCTCTTCTGGCACCCAATATTGACACTAGCTCCTGGCACCAGCTCCTGGCAGCAGCTCCAGACACCAGCTCTTCAGGCAGCCAACCAGCTGCAGACCCAGTAAAAGGTCAAGGTACGGGCTGGATTACGAGAATATCGCACCTGTGCGTCTTTGATATCCGGTGAGATATTCACGTGGTCGAGTCCGTGCCCAGAGGCAAGTTTCAGCAAAGCTCAAATACTACTTACTACTTTTGATATTACTTGATATAATGTTATACATACATATATAGGAATTAACTTGACAATTTCATTTAAATATTATCCCAAATAATGTTTCAGAAGGGGGCAGGTTGTGAGTGTTCATCCTACTTAAATCAGTGATCACTGACCAGACTTTTTATTTGCTTATAAACTTATTATTTAGAACTTAGCTGTTGATTTAATGAAACTAGAAACCTAGTTCTTTAGTCAAACAATAAAATAAATAATAACACTACAAAATAACAACATAACAGCATAACAACATTACAATGTTATTATTATTATTGAGAAATTAACGCGTAATTAAAATAACGGGAAATTTTGATTAGCTATAGCAGCTGAAGGACTTAAGCTAGAGCAATACAATACAACAAAGTCAATTAAAATACATTAATTTATTTATAATGCAAAAATTCTCATTTGTATATGGAAACGAAAACTACAGAATATCTATTGATATTTTAAACATTAAAGTAACTATTTTGCAATAATAAATAAGACCTAAGGTGTTTGCGATCCTTTAAAAGGCTGTCTTAAAGTAAGCCATAAAATATGTACTGTACCTTTGAATGGTTTAATATAAATAAAATCTTTATTATCTTATAAGTGTTATGTAGCAAATGCAGTGAAAATTTGTTTTGTTTTTTACTATTCAAAATTGTTTGGCACATTTTTTTTAAATCTCAAAACCCGGCGATAACATAAAGATTTCAATTTAACAATAAAATATTAATGAATTATAAAATATTAATATTTCAATTTAATATTAAAATATTAATAAATTATACAACATTCATTTTTCAATTTAGTAATAAAATATTAATTAATTATAAAATATTCATGTTTCAATTTAATATTAAAATATTAATTAATTATAAAATATACTCATATGTCGACTTAATAATATTAATTGCACAACATATACACTCATATCTGAAATAGGCCAAGAAATTACAAACAGAAATTAATTACATTTCCCTATCCATTGGCCTTGTAATTAAACACCCTTCAAGCCAAAAATCCCTGCTATACCTTGATCCATGCCAAGTCCCATTGTTACATAATCCGTTAACACATTTTCCCAATGTCCTCTCGCAGCTCTTTTGTGACCACCGCCTGGGGCTAGGAGCAGCATCCATTGAAATTATAACGCCCCACAAAATGCGATGATAGGAATAGTTTCGTGATGAGGCTGCGAATCAAAGCGATTTAAATTAAAAAACACACTCCATAATGCGATATGCGTGGCGAAAATGGCAATGAATGGTAAAACCCATGCCGGAATAATGGCGAAAACGCAATTGCAATCGAATCTCAGCTTTTAAAGCGATATTCCTTCGCCAGCGATGACAATGATGAAGCCGATGACGATAATGATGATGATGATGATGGCGATGACGATGACGATGACGGTGATGTTGTTGTTCTCTCTGGTTGCCGCCTTTCTGTGCACATTAATGAGCTGCTTGTATGCTTTTAATTTGCATATGTCTGTAAATGCCGAATCGATAGATAGATGGGCTTTTGATTAATTAACATATACAGAGGCCGCACACACACACACACACACACAGGCGCGCGCTCACTCCGGCTCCGTATTCAGTTCCGGGCAAACGAGGATGGAGTCCGGCGAGCGACATGGCCAAAAACCATAATTGATTGTCGATAATTCATGCGAGCTTAAATTGCCAATTGCATGCGGAGAGCAGAGGAGTGGACCGAAGTGGACCGGAGCCGGGGGGGATGCGGGGGAGATGCGATAGCAATGTCCATGTTCATGTCCATGTCGATGTCCATGTCCATGTCCATGTCGATGTCGATGTCGATGTCGGCGCCGGCTAATGGCCAAGCGCACACACAGACCAGGGCCTACGCCAGCATATTTATTTATATACTCCAATATTTGCTGCACATATGTATATGCAGGCGGCACTCGGACTGCGCCCAACTCCCAGGCTGCATCCTATCCACTTCCTACACCCCCCTTCCCCCCTAGCACCCAACCATTGAACACATGCCCCGGCAAATTGGCTTTTGTGGGTGTGTATCGGCGCATGTGTCTCGCCTGGATGAGCTGGCCGCCTCATCATCGTCACATCGGGGGCATCGATAAAAACCCATGGAAATTAAAATTGGCACAATTTTACACCTGTCCGTAAAACAACGCAGCTCAAGATAGAGCTAGATATATGCTTACTAACCGCAGTCAAATTGGAAGAGCCGGAGACAGTAATTATGGGTCGCAATTACATTCCAAATTGAGTATTTCGAACACTTGAGGTTTTCGTAAATCACATGAGTAATGGAGGCAGCCAAGGAGAAGTGTAAGAATCAAGCGGTTATGACATTTATATGACTCTCAATTATTGTTGTCAAGTTCCTGAAGCCATGTTTATAATTGTATTTTGATTGATTTCAAGTTGAAATAAACCAATGACAGTTACCCGTTTAAGCTTAACTGGACTGAAAGCTATATAGTGATATGGCTAGTGGAGCTGCAAAAAGATATAAGCCGCTCTTAAGGTTTCGTTTTAATCCAAACCTAACAAAACTATCCGATTCCATGCTTATTTCTTTTACCATAAACTTTATGACTACAAATTATATTTACATTGTTTAAAATTACTATAATTACTTTTATATTTCCTACCAAAATACCATACCGAATTCGTAATAATTTCCTTTGAATTTCCTCCAAGAATCAGGAAAGGACTCTAGGCTCGAGGCTCCACTATTACCAGCCCAAGTAACAGAGGATTTTCCGATGCCTTCTTGGATTATATATGAATAATATATATATTATATTATTTTAAGCCGCTCAAGGACACACCTGGTGTAGAAAGCGCCTCGACTGATGTTTCAGCTAGCGGTATCAGTCAGAGAGGCGATTTCAGATCATGTGCGACCATCAGTGACCAGCCCCTGACCGACCAGTGATTTCCGGCTTAATGGCGTCCTGTGACAGGCAGTTCCTGAAGTGTCAAATAGTGGATATGGAAGGTAATATTTGGCACCCCAGAGACAGCCTGTTACAGGCTAGCAAGCGACCCGAGCAGGTTACCAAAAGAGAACTTATACGAATAGGATGGAGAGCAGCTTGTATCCTATCTCATCATCTCATCACCTTCATTCGCAGTGAGGATGAGATTTCTGGGTCTCACTGCAATGGTGATTGCCGAACCGATTCCAGCCCAGGCCAACGGCTCAAGCAGCATTCTACGGCACTGGCCAACGTGGATCTTGAAAAGTCGTGTCCAGTGACGTGGATGCAGTTGTGCAGACGCAAACATCAGCGGCTGTCTGTGTCTCGCCAATCCTTTTCACGAGGTTTTATCAGGCAAAGAGAATATGAGTCCATATGTATAATATCAATATATAATAAGTCAATTTTGTGAATTCCGCATCAACCCATCTGCCAACGAGGTGTTAATCTCGCTGCCGAAGACACAGAAACCAAGAGTTAATCATTAATATGTCTGAAAAAAATGTTTTTAAATGTTTTATCAAATAAAAATAACTTTATTTAATAAATTAATATCTATTAAATAAATAAATACATTTTTAATCAATGAAATCTTCAAAAAAATTAATACAAGTTTTTTTTATCATCATATCTGGCTTTCAGCGAGGCAAGTAGTATTCTTTCAGTAGTATTTACATGAAGTAAAACAAAAATCCAACAAAATGGCCTCGGTCAGCGAAGGAAAATGGCGTTACACACAACATATGCTAGTTTCTTAACGAATCCAAGTTGAGTGAAAGGCGCAGCCGCAGCTAGAAAAAACAAAGATGACAAAAAGAGAGCAGTCGTTCCCTTTGCATACTCCATTTGGTAATCCAAAATCTAGGAATTTGTAATCAAAAGCGCTTACTTGCTTTTTTAAAGCTAGGTTTAAGTGGTAAGGCACTCCCTCGAGCCTCCTCCGTTTTGATCTTTTTAAAACAACAACCATTTTTTAAATCAAAAAATTTTTAAATTTTTTTTTCACATATGTAAAATATGATAAAAACTAAAAAAAAAAACAGTAATTTCATAATAGAAAATATAAATACATAAATTTGAATCTGAATTAAAAAGGTCTACAAAATTTAAATAAAATGTGTCTGGAGTTTTATATTTGAATTCAAATATGGCGGTTATATTAATATATTTATATTTCCTTTTGTTGTACTACAAATTGTTTTTGCAAAAGAGTTGTTGTTGTTGTGGGCAAAAACCTTGCTTGAACCTTGACATTTTCAGCACAATATCATAAATTTCTGGATATTACTCACAAGACGTTATAAATTTTCCAAACTGCGAACCTGCTTGAGAATTTGGTACGCGAGTAAGCGCAGAAAAATTTACCGTCATTTCAAATTTGTATTTAGGTTCGGCTTCCAGAATGTATATTCCTCTTCTTGTTGTACACATTGTAATTGTTGCAAGGGAGTTGTTGTTTTTGTAGGGAAAATATGGCTTGATCTTGTCATTTTCAGTACAAAATCACCACACAAGACGCTCAGAAGGCAGTAGAGAGTGACGAAGATCTGTTATAAGCTGTTATAAATTTTCCGAGTTTCGAACCAGCTTTGCCTGGAAATAACGCAGACTTCAACCAACCAAGATGGCGGGAACTGATCAACATCAGTATTAAATTCAACAGCTGATCGGACATTACTGATTACTGCTGTGCTGCCAGCTGTTCCTGTTCGCCTGGTAAACTAAAGTATTGAGATTGTTAAATTTGTTTAGCTAAATCCCTCGATTGTATAAAATAAAGACAAACCCAAAATCATGTATAGTAATCCCAATGTTAAATTTATCTCACTAAAGCCCACACTTGTAAGAAAAGACAAAAAAAAAACAAAACGAAATACATTTTCCAAAATCAATCAATTTAAATTGTGTTTTTATTTGCGGGTGGCTTTTTTATCGTTATCGGCACGGCTAATTTGATTTTTTATATTAGAAAAATCACAACTTCCAATTCCCTATTTGCATCTCTCTGGCAACTCCATTTCACCAGCGAAAAAATGCGCAGGCGTCGCAACAGAAAACAGTGAGGATTTCAGTAGCGCAGTCTAGCAACGCCAATACGGATTTACAGCTTTGAACGAGCTGGTCATACTGGCCTGATATCCCACTGATTTGTTGTTGTTTTCCTTAAGATTTTTCTCCGCCTCGAATTTTCCGGAGAGTTCATATTTTTGGTGTAAAGAGTTCCCAGTAACCCGGGAGCAGGACTAAAACTGTGTGCGAACCAAGTTGTGCAGACAAAAACCTCGAAGACGTCAAAGCAAAAAACAAGGAGTACACACATAAACACCGCCCCCACAACTACATGCATATCCGTGCCTAGAGAGGCCTGCGATCGGAGGAGCATGTTTCCGCACCTGAAGGGCCAGGGGCAGCGGGTCAACCTGCAGCTGCTGCAGGAGGCCACCTGCCGTGAGCTGGTGCAGCAGCTGGAGCGCATCGAGGGATCGAAGGTGATCGTTCTGGACGAGGCCATGATCGGGCCGCTGAACTTGGTGACCAGACCGAAGCTGTTCGCCGATCGCGGCATTCGCCTACTGGCCCTCAAGCCGGAGTTGCATCTGCCGCGCGAGGTGGCCAATGTGGTGTATGTGGTGCGGCCGCGGGTAGAGCTCATGAATCAGCTGGCGGGCCATGTAAAGGCCGGCGGACAGGCGGCCGCAGCTGCCGGACGCCAGTATCACATCCTATTCTCACCTCGGCGCTCCTGCCTGTGCATCAGTCAGCTGGAGAACAGCGGCGTCCTAGGCAGCTTCGGACGTATCGCAGAACTGGCTTGGAATTACCTTCCGCTGGATGCCGACGTCGTCACGATGGAGCTCCCCAACGCTTTTCGTGACGTTAGCGTCGACGGCGACACCAGTTCGCTGTACCAAACGGCCGTGGGCCTGGTGCAGCTCCAGCGGCTGTACGGGCGCATTCCCAAGATCTACGGCAAGGGCGAGCAGGCGCATCGCGTGTGGGAGCACGCCAAGCAGCTGGGACGCGACGAGAGGACACTGTACAACGGCGACAAGGGCATTGTTGACCAGCTGATTCTGCTGGACCGGAGCATCGACCTGCTCAGCCCGCTGGCCACGCAGCTCACCTACGAGGGACTCATCGACGAGTTCTACGGCATCCGGCAGAACAAGCTGATGCTGCCCTCGGAGCACTTCCCATCCGACGGCGGACTCGCTGGCGGGGCAGGAGGTAGCATCGGCAATGGGTCGCGGGCGGACGAGTCACAGTCGCTGCTGGGCGATGGCGAGAAGAAGACGATCATGCTTCATTCCGGAGAGACGCTGTACGCGGAGCTGCGCAACAAGCACTTTAACGAGGTGACCAAGCTGCTTGCCCGAAAGGCGCGCGAGATTCACGCCCAGATGCACGCCACCTCGCAGGACAAGAGCGTGAAGGAGATCAAGAGCTTCGTGGAGAACCTGCTGCCGCAGCTGATGGCCCAGAAGAAGGCCACGTCGGAGCACACGGCCATTGCTGGCCTGCTGCACGAGCAGGTCAACGCAGTCGCCTTTGCCGATGATCTGGCCGCCGAGCAGGAGTTCATGGTCTGCGCGGACATCGATAAGCCAAGCGCCTACATCGAGGACCTGATCGCCAGCAAGGTGGAGCTGCACCGCGTACTACGACTCATCTGCCTGCAGTGCGCCGCCGCCTCCGGGCTCAAGGAGAAGCTGCTCAGTCACTACAAGCGCGAGTTGGTCCAGGTTTACGGCCTCGAGGTGCTGCTCACCGTCAGCAATCTGGAGAAGGCGGGCCTCCTGCACCAGCAAACAGAGTCGCGGGCATACGCCGTGCTGCGAAAGGTAAGCAGACATCAAGGATGAGCAAGAATATCGTGCAAGCAAGTTCTCTCTCCTCCTTGCAGACCCTTCACCTCACCGTGGACGACAATGTCGAAGTGGAGCCAAAGGATATTAGCTACGTGCACAGCTTCTACGCCCCACTGACCGCACGGCTCGTGGAGCATTCGCTAAAGCCGCTGGGCTGGCAGTCGCTGAAGAGTCAGATCAACAACCTGCCCGGCCCCACGTTCGAGGACTTCCAGGCACAGCTGGTGGGGATCGGTGGACGACATCCGGGTGCCACAGTCGCCGAGAAATCGCTGCTGCACGTGCCGCGAGTGGTTCTGGTCTGCTTCGTGGGCGGCTGCACCTTTGCGGAGGTCGCCGCGCTGCGATTCCTCGCCGCCCAGGAGGACAACAACGTAGAGTTCCTGATTGCCACCACGAAGATCATTAACAAGCGCTCGTTTCTGGACAGCCTGATGGGGTCGTGAGGTCAGCGCCTGAGCCGCTTGGAGGCTCATCGCTTGTCTAGCGACCACGGCCTAGTGCGTGGATGAAACGCGTCGGGACCGCTGAAGCCGAGACCAAAGAGAAGGGGCAAGCGACGCAATACGGCGGTCAGGATAGTGACGGATCAGCAACCCAAGAATGACCTGGGGTAGGCTCGGTTTGCGGCACTGCAACATACTAAAGACAAACTTATACACATACATATATATATTTTTTGATCCCGGTAATCTACACATATATATATCGCATATATCGTATTTGAATACATGTATATTTCTATATGAATATTTATTATATATATTTATTTCTGTGTGTCTGTGTGTGCACCGAAGGATATAGTAGTCGTAAGTGAAGCTGATTCCAATTTAAAGATCGCCTGATTAAGGTATTTATCCAATGTTATCGCAATATGTATACCATAGCCAGTTACCAGAGTTACAAAGTTATTTAATCGCATAATCAATAGTTGAATAAGCCGGCAATTACACTCCTATTATCTGTCTGATTTCTGGCTATCTTGTAATCTAAAGCGAGGGTATTAAATACCCCGTAGAGTACACTGCATCTTCTTCGATTTCCATTTCATTTAGGGTTGGATTCCCCTATAAGTTAGCTAATTAATTCCCCATTACCTAAAATTAGCAAAGAAATAATGCGCAGAAAACCGTGCTTAGAGATTGAATTAGGAGTTTAAGTGGAAAAGGCTGGATCCATTTATATCTCTTACAAAATACCTAAGCCATCGCCAGGTTTTCTGCGACACAAGCTACACATGTCTTTGCAATTTTCCCTTTTAACGCATTAAATACAAATGCAATAATACAAATAATTGATAATATCCATTGCTGAAGTAGCAATTGGCTGGAATATTTTCGTCTATGTATGAATGTTTATCAAATGTATGAAAAAGCATAACTCAAGATTCAAATAAATGTGAAACGAAAACTATTGTCTTATTATTAGATCTTTAATTAATTGGGATAATGAATTCTATTATTTTTCAGAAGATATTTAAACCTATTTAGGGTATTTTAAGTCAGAAGCTTAAAAAAAGGCCAGATCCTACTATATGTACATAAATTGGACTCCATTCTTTCAATATTTTATGAGCGTAACCCCTAAATTTGCAAATATTAAACTCTATACGCAGATTAAGTTTAACTTTTAAACAAAAAAGTAATGCAGAAAAGCTTTTGGACTTAAAATTAATGCTTAATTCGGATACCAACGTTCGCTTCCTTACTTGTTTTTAATTTTGGAATAAACAAATATGGGATAATACATTGTTTGGTTGAGCATAAAAATGTTGAATGAATGGAATGTAAATGATGAAATGTGTGCAAATTTAGTTATCCAAAAAATATTAGGTTGGAAACTGCAGCCAGGACACAAATAACTCCCTAAATTTGGGCTCCCATAAGAGAAAACCTCTTAACCAAAACTCAAACTAAAGGTTGCTGTATTTTTAAATAAGTTTTATTTTATTGACATTGACGTGCATCAATTTAATTGTTATTCGTTTTCCTTCTTCATTTTCCGCAATTGCAAAAATACAATTTATATTTTTATATAATAATAATTAGAATAATACATAAAAAAAAAACAATTTTATAAACATAAAAAATATTACATATGTAGGTATGTTTTTTTTTGTTGTGTTCCCCGTGCTTTATCTCTATCTCTATCTCTCTCGCTATCGCGTCATCGGTCCTCGTCTTGCTCCGCTTGCTATAGGTTGATATATATATATGTATTATGCCAAAGTAACTATGCATCTATGTACTAGAATAATACACATTCATAATAATAGTAATAATAATAATGATAATCGGAACAAACAGAATGCCGTCAGCATTGCTCCTTGCCTGGCTCTGTCGTGTTCTGTCTATTCCTGTCCTGTCCTGTCATGTCCTGTCCCTGCGTCTCCCCAGTAAACGTACGGACTGGCATTAACTTTACGGAAAAGAGTATGTAGGGTTGGACTCCCTCCCTTGGCTATGCTGCTGCTGCCTTCTACTAAAATGTTAACTTCTACATTTGTGTCTTGCGATGACTCCTCTCTCTGTGGGCGTGGTCGTAGGTGTCTTGTGTTAAATAAATCAAAATAATATACACATTTCCACGTTAAACAAATATCGTTAAATAATTAAACGTTTAGATGCTTGAATTTTCTATACAATTTTTATTGTTTTGACTAAGCATTTCGCAATTTGCATTAATTAACTCTAAAATAGGCTTATTTTACTTGATGTATTTATTATTATTTTTATTATTATTATTATTATTATTATATATTTGTTTTCGTTATAACACACAAAACTAAATTGTAAACAAAACGAACGAACTCTCCTCCTTCATTTGTATATTTGTCGTGAGTTTATAATAAATTTGGCCATCAAATCGTCTCATTATAGCGAATAAAATAATAATTGTTTCCACGTTTTTGATCCATTTTTGTAAAAAATACATTTATTTGTATTATTGAAAACATAACGTAATTAAAAAGAAATTTTGAACCTAACAACATGCAAAAATGGCAATCGATCGTGTGCCATCGGCGGAGCTGCGATCGCAGTTCCACTTCGACTATCCAATTGGAAATAACATTTAAAACTCGCCTCGGCGAGAGTCTCTACTTTGTTTTTGCTTTTGTTTAACAAATACACATACACACATGGTTCCTAAATACGACATTATTTTTGCAGTGCGAGAGCGGAAATATATAAGGGGGGGGGGTTAACAAACAAAATGGGGCGATTGGATTAATCAGTTACTCGGTAATAATATCAAATTAGAATTTAAAGGATAATGCGTAAACACTTTGCATATCGAATTCAGAATCTTGTTCTTTGTTTGCTTGTTTTTGTTTTCTTTGTTTGTTTTTTTGTTTTTTTTGTGTTTGTTGTGTTACTGTTGTTCATTGTTTCTTGTTTTTTGCTTTCCTTTTTGTTGCTTACTTTGCTTACTTTTATAATTATGTATTTATCAGAGCTGGAACCGCACGGAAGTTGCCTTCGATGACACATCCCTGTGTTCCCAGCTCCACTATTTATGTTTTAGTGTTTTCCTTTGTTTTTTTTTTTTTTGATTGATCTTGTTTTAAATGTTAGTTGCTTGGTTGGTTGTCTTCTCGAATCGATACTTCTTCTTCCATACAAAACTATTGCAGCGTTAGAAAATACTCAAGCTTGGGCGCATGTCCCACGCCTCTCTGCTCCTTTTTCCTTCCCGGGGATTAATATTGTTAATTGATTGCTGTTTATAATTTCTACAAAAAGAACAGGACTCTAGTAGGCAGTTCTCTCTGTTCCTGTTCCTGTTTCCGATTCCGTCCTGCTCCTGCTTGTGGCTTTATAATTTCCATTAAAATGTAAGTGGTTCATATTATTAAACATTTGCTGCTGTTGATGCTATAGCGAACCAGCCGGAAAACTCGTTGAACTATTGCTATGGGCTAAACTAATCATGGAACCAGACAGGCTACCCTCCTCGTCTGGATAGGCTTCCCGGGATACCTCAATAAGCGATAAAGTGCTGCAAGCAAAGGGATAATTGAAAGGATATTTCACAATGCGAGGGAGAGACATCAACATTACCTGAAACCTAGGGAAATTGATTCGTTATCGAATGCCTCCAACTCTTTAGTATGCTTGTCGTGTTTCATGCGCAAGCGCTCGGCTCGTTCCTGATTGAATTGCTGCAGCTCGGCATCCATCTGAGAGGGCAGAGAGTGTGCGTCAAAGGGGTCAGCGTTAATGCTGCTGGAGGATTTTGGCTTACCTTGTTCTCAAGCAAACCCCGTCGCACGCTAACGCGGTTTTCGAGCTCGCGACGCTCGCGATCCCGCTGCTCTTGCGCCTGCTTCTTGTTCTTGTTCTGGTAGGCGGTGAGCATCTCCAGCTCGTACTCCAGCTGCTCGTGGGTACGTTGGCACTCGATGACTTGGCTCTCGTCCAGTTTGTAGCTCTGGCTTTGGAACATGTCGGAAATGCTTTGCTCGTACTGCAATAGCGAGTAAGAATGAGTAAGTTATTGGTAAAAAATAAAAATAATAAGCGAACCTGTTCGCCCAGCAGCGTCAGCTTGCGGTGCTTCTCCTCCTTGAGCTGCTTGATCACCTCCTTCTGCTGCTCCTTTGGCGTCGTCTGCAGCACTTGCGCCTTGTAGCGTTTGTATTGCTTCGTCTGCGTCTTGCAGGTCTCCCGGAACTGCTTGCGTATCAGGAGCTCCTTTTGCTGTTTTCATTTGGGGTTCAAGACATTTTAATGTCATTCGTTTGCTTCAAGGATTCTCAAAGAGTGAGTCTTACCTTGAGGCTCTTGGGCTGTTGCCTTAGCTCGACCGCATGCTTGCGCACCAGCTCCTTCTTGATGCGTTCCATGTAGTCTTTTTGATTGTGCAACTCTGTGTCGTGTTGCTTGTTTATCTGCGTTGCGAAAAGGAAATATATAAGAGTCTGCGAGCCAAGGAGACGGGACTCGTAGGACTCACCTGCTCCTCGCGCAACTGGTGCACGCTCTTCTGCTGGCGGTATTCCAGCTCCTGTGTCTTTTCGTGGTGCTTAACGAGCATCGCGTGCGCCTGCTGCAGCTGCTGCTCCTTCTTGCCGAGCTCCTGTGTGAGACAATATACATTTAAATAGGAAAAGGAATGGAAAATAGAAGTATAAACCAACATCGCGGAGCTGCACATCCTCGTGCTCGTGCTGCATTATCATGCGCTTGCGCTTGAACTTGCGCATCTCCAGCTCGATATACTGCTTCTGGGCCTGCAGCATGCGCTGCTCCTCCTGCGCTTCGTGCTGCTTTAGGTTGTCCTTCTGCGACTGCAGGGTGAGGTCGCGCTGCCGCTTGGGCGTCGAGTCGTCCATGGATAGCTCGCGCTTCCAGCGCTCCTTGTTCGCCTTGTACTCCTTCTTGCGGTTGAGGTCGTACGCCTTGCGATCGCATTCCTGCTTCAACGTAATCTCTTTGTGTAGCTTCTTCTCGGCGGCGCTCGTCTGCTTCAACCGCCGCTCCACATCCTGCTGGTGTTTGTTCTGCAAGCGGAAAGGCGGATGATATACATGACCGGGACGTGGACCAATACCAATACGAAAACTCACCTCGAGCCGCTCTAGGTCCCGTGTGAAGTTGTGCAGCAACGTGTCATACTCCTTGTCCAGTGCCGTCTTGTGCGCCTCCATGTCCACCTTGCATTTCTCCTCCAGCTTGACCAGATGCGCCTGATGTTCACGCCGCATTCGCTTATATCCCGACATTTGCTCGTGCATCTCCTCCTGTGCAAACGGATCGCGATGTAATGGATGGGCAGAGAAGGCACAGATGGTTAAAGGTTACAGGTCACAGAGGTTAGAGAGGTTAGAGGCGTGGTATGCGACAGATGCGAAAGATCGAGTAACTGTTACGGGCCCCCCCGCACCGGAATAACTGTAACTTACACAGCTGCCTTCGAGCTCCAGCTCCAGTTCCAGCTCCTGCTCGAACCTAACCTCAATGGGCGCAAACAGCGCACAGAACATGGTTCCTTTGGGATTTTCAACTTGCACACCTGACCCCGGGGCGTCTGCGTACGTATTCTTGCTACGTATGGCCGGCCCGCCAGGTGCGAGTCAGAGAGTTAACAAATAAAACGAGTAAGGTAAGCAACAAATGACCAACAAACACAGTTTCTAGCTCTCGCTTGCAGGGTCGAGTGTGGATTGTGTGGATCGCGTTGAGCTTCGGCCCAGTGTGACCCTAGTGCGTGGCAGTGCGTGGGTGTCAAGTATGGATCGCGTTTGAACAGTGTGACCCCCTCACCAAGGCAGCAAGCTAAGCATAAGTCGTTACCTAAGCTTTTCGAAATCGAATTTTGTTGAAGTTTTAAGAGGATTTTTTGCAAAGTTTTAAAAGGAATTTTTAAAAAGTTGTAAACAGAATTTTTTCAAAAGTTCTAAAAGATATTTTCGAATTGGATAGCGAAATATGTACATTTTGCACAACTGTTTAATGGATCAAGCTTAATAATAATTGGAAATGGTTCAATTTCTGGTAAAACGGCAAATTTATCAACATTCATTTTACAAAATTAATTGGAGATGAAATTGAAATAAAATCCTTTAACAAAACACATAATTCGAATATTTTTCTTTACAAAAACAAAGCATATACAAATGCTGAAAGCCCAATATATATTCCGTAAAACTTACGAAAACAAAGCATCTTAATATGTATTAAAAAAACATGTCAAAACAATGGAGTTTTGTGGTTCTTAAACGCTGTTAAAAAATGGCTTTTATGACTGGACAATGCCGCGATATACTCCAAAACATGTGCACATTCAGTCCCAAAACAGACCCCTGGCTTGGACCAAGTGGTACCAAAAGCTAAACTAATGAATTAACAACAAATTTGAATCATTTGCAGGCGCGCTAGTGACGTATTAACGCAAAAAGTGTGAAAAACAGAAGCGGGTCAAGGCAATGAGTAGGTGACAGGGATGGCCACTAAGTGGGTGGGTTGGAATGCGATGGAGCGGCAGCGATTGTAATTGCAACGGCAACGGCAACGGCAACACGTCTAACTACAGTAAGTACATGGTGGCAGCGACTGCTTTTCAAACATTTATTTGTCGTTGGCCTGGCACCTCCGCTTTCTGGCTACGAAATTACACAGGGACAGCGGCGTTTGGGTTTTGGTATAGTTTTCGGTATTGGTTTTGGTATTGCTTTTGGTTCTTGCTTGCCACCGCCGGCCTCGATCCGCCGGGGACTGTGGATGTGGTCGCCGCCGCCGCACAGCTGCGAGCAGAAGTTATAGCGCGCCTGTTCGAGGATGCGGGAGTAGAACAATAAACACAACAAAGAGAGCTTGTAGTAGTGGGCAAAAGTTAGAGGGGGGTAGCGCGGAAGCATTTGGAGGCGAGCGGGGAGTTGGCAATGGAGCGGCGGGGTAAATGGCACCAGAGATGCAACTGCATATCTGCGGCTGGCTGACGGATGAGACGCTGACGCAAGCACACACACGCACACACAAAGGACGCGGATCGCAGAAATGGAATGCTAACGAAGCCTAAAAACTACTGCGCACGACTACCACTCAGGCGTGACCCATGGACGGGAATGGTCTAAGCTGCAACCCCCAACGAGAGATTAGAGAGCGAGCGAGCACACTGAGAGAGAGATCTATGGCCGAGGCGGGAATAAAAAAACAAAGAACAAAGAACAAAGAACGAAACACGAAACACGAATATTGAAATGCGACAACGCACCTGCATGTGCTCCTTCTGCTGCTTGGTCACAATGCTCGTGGTGCGTATGGTGGCAAAGTTGTTCGGCCCGTGATCGTTGACCGCATTGGAGATGGCCTGCTGCGAGGAGGCGGAGCTGGCCGCGTATACAGCCGCCTGGGCGGCGGGCGTCGTCAGGTAGCGCGGCTGGATGGGCTGCATTCGATCTGGCAGAGGTCCGCCAGATGCCGGGGAGCCTCCGCCGCCGCCGCCGCCGCCACTGCCTCCGGTACCAGAGGTCCCACCACCGTGCCCCATCGCACCGAGGTGCGGCATCACGGTGAGCGGAGGCGCCGGTACTGGAGCAGGCGCTGGGGCCGGCACCACCGAAGCCGAATTCGTCGGCGTCACGTTGTTATTCATGCTGTGCATGATATTGGGTAGCGGCGGCCGGTTGCGGTGGCGCGACGAGTTTCGGGACACGGCGCCGGGTGGAACCGCCTGCTGCTGCTGCTGCTGCTGCTGACCACTGGGCCAACTGGGCTGCGGATGCGGGTGGTGATGGTGGTGGTGCATGGCCACTGCCACAGCGGCGGCCGCTGCCTGCTGATGGTGGTGCGCTGCGATATGGTGATGATTCTGGGCCGCAGCCGGTATGGAATTTGATGAGGAGCTCTGCAACAGAAAGGAAAAGGAAACAAGAGGGGGGGGAGGCTTAGAATGCAGCGAATGGATCCTGGCAGGCATGGATCCTCACCTGACTACTGGCCGCCGATACACCCACCGAGTGTATGGAGTGTTCCGAAGTAATACTATTGCTCTTGCTGCTGTCACCGCCAGCGTGGTCGTCCTGCTGATCGTCGGCATCGCCCACAGCGCTCTCCGTCTCGCAGGTGTCCACCATGAGTATCTTCTTCATCTTGCGGTAGTTCAGGTTGTCCAGTTCGCGCACCGCCGACTTGGTGCGCGCAATCAGTTCCAGCAGCACGGTGTCGGAGCGCGGCCGGGTCACGTAGGCGTGGGTCAGCAGCTTGGCCGACGACGGACGCTCCGCGGGCATCTTCTTGAGGCACAGTTCGACGAAGCTGCAGAACGCGTCCGACCAGTCGTTCTTCTGCAGAAGGATAAATGGGTTTGGAGGGTCAGAAGTGGTGTCATCCATGGATATTTCTTGGATTTTAGATATAATTTCATACAATTTCGAGGTTTAGGTGTGGAAAAGCAGGCAAGCCTAGCTGATCCCCTCCTGGCGCACCGCACCGACTTACCGGAAGTGTGGGCGACTCGTTCTGCGCAATGTGGTAGAGCGCCGACATGGCGTTCATATTAAAGTAGGGCGGCTTGCGTTCGGCCAACTCAATGCAGGTGATGCCCAGCGACCAAACGTCTACCTTTCCGTCATATTGCCCCTCGTCCATGGCCAGGATCACTTCGGGGGCCATCCAGTAGGGCGTGCCAACAAAGCTATTGGCCGGACACTTGATGGCGGCGCTACCGAAGTCGGCCAGCTTGACGACACCGTTGTCCGTGAGCAGAATGTTGCCCGCTTTGATGTCGCGATGGATGCGGCCCAGCGAATGCAAATAGCTCAGGCCACTGAGCACGCCCAGGCAGATGGCGGCGATCTCGTCCTCGTGCAACGGCTTCTTGTGCACCTCGATGATGTCCGAGGCGGAGCCGACGCAATATTCCATCACCAGCCAGGCGGTTGATTCGCGCAAGTAGCAGCCCTTGTATTCGATGGTGTTTGGGTGGTTCAATTGTCGAAGGAAGCTGCAACGAGCAGAGAGGAGAGGTCAGTGATTCGATTCGCAATCGCATCGCATCTCACATCATTACTCACCGTATCTCTTTGAGTATGTCCTGCCACTTCTCCTGGCTCTGCTTGCCGGTGTACGACATCTTCTTGATGGCCACAATCTCCTTGGTGAGATTGCAGCGGGCATAGTAGACCGCACCGAACGACCCATGGCCGATCTCGCGCAGATCCTCGAATATCTTCTCCGGGTCATGCTTGTTGAACAGGTCGGCTATTTCCGGATCCTTGAGACTACCAGGTCGTGCCGAAGGCATGGCTGTCTCTCATGCTCCAGCACCCAGCACCGCTCCAGCTCACTCAGTGCTCCTCCTCTTCTGCAGCTCTCGGCTCTGATCCTGGCGGCTCTGCTCGTACTCTATTCGGTGTCTCTGCGTTCGGAGAAAGCGGTGGGAAGTTGGCAAGTTAGTCAGACATTCACTGCTGAGTCACCTGCATCCGAGGAGCCAAGCTCAAGTCCCGACGACCTCTTGGATACGACAACGGAATGAATACGGGAAAGGGAATGGATTCTGGAAGCAGGTGATGATGGGACATCGAAAGAGGGGGGATTGGAAGGTGGGCACGATGATCTTCTCTTGCAACGAAGAACGGTGGAAAAGCCGAAAACTGATTATCAAATCGATCAAGTGATTCACACTCGGGGCCAGCTCACGCACACTATCGCCACCGCCGGTCGGGAGTGGGAGTGGAAGTGGGAGCAGCGGGAGCGGGCACAAATCAAATCATTCAGAATTCCACACGCAGGCGGCGGCCCTTATCACAAATATGTGTGTGTTTACTGCCTGGCCTCGTTTATGGCTATTTTCTTTTGGCCGTGTGTTACCAACTTGGCGTTGGCGCCGCGCGTTGCCAACTTCCCCGGCTGGCGGCGGGCGGATGATAAATACATTTCTGTTTTCTGTTTTCTGTTTTCCGTTTCTGTTTCGGCATAGGGTGTAGGGTGTATGGGGATGCACACGTGCCCGCTAACCTTCAGGGGAATCAGAGTTCGCCATGGCCAGTACAGGCAAACACACTCACACATACACACATACACACACACACTGGCAAGCAAGGAGTAACGGCACAGACCGAAGGGGTGCATTTGTCACTGTTGCGAATTCCGCAGACGTGTGCATGTGCCTGCATACTAGTGTATGGCGTACGCCTCTGGTACATGTGCATGGGCTGGGGCAGTGCGGGGGCGTCTGCGTATCTGTGCCGGCGGCAGCGGCGAGTCGGGAGCGATTGAGCTGCTGCTGCTGCTGCTGCTGCGATTGTTTACTCGCAGCCTGGCTAAATACTTGATAATTAGCCCCGGCCCCGTCTTTGTGCGACTGGCATTATTTACCCGCAACGCGAAACAGAAACACGCCTATTTTTCATAGCCACACACTCTTGCACAAAGAGCAGCCATGTCGCTCCCACACATACACGGGCATGGACACCGCTCACACACACACACACACACACACCGTACGTACATGCATGTACATATATTCGTCTGGTCGGTCGCTTGTTGTTTTGCATTTCGTGCGACACAAATTCAACTGAATTTTTTACTCTGCTCTCGTGCTATTGTTTTGTGCCTTTTCATTTAGATTGTTGCAGTACATTTTCTTCAATTCGCTTTGATTTTTGTTTGCCTCTTTTAGGGTGCGGACGAAGCGCACACCGAACAGCAAACGGCAAAAAATAAAAATAAAATACAAGAGAACGAAAAAAAAAAAACCCACGACGGTGGCCGTCGTCATCGGCGATGCTGCTGCTGCTCTTGTTGTTTTTGCTGCTGCTTGATTAGTGACGTTGCTGCGGCGGCGGCGGCGGCGTCTGCACTTTGTGCATCACGGGATTGAGATTGGGATCGGGGATCGGAATCAGAATCGGGATGGCGAAGCAGCTTTCGTCTTTACTTCGATTCGAATCGCTTAAATTGTTTTGCTTGCACATCACACACACGCACTCGCACTCACACAGCACCGTCGGTAGCAGATAAATACATACAATTGCGGTGTATTTGTATGGATCGACTCGTGCCAGCTCTTTCTTGCACAATGGGCTGGGGACTCGCACCGAAATCAGATGTAAATCAAAATATGTTTGTTAAGCTCTGGTCCAGGCCACGTTTGGCTACAATTTCGGCCCACAAATTGTCCAAATTGTCCATTGGGCGAATAATCAATGCGACGACACACACACAATTTGGCACTTCTCACCAAAGGCGAAGGCAAGTCGAGAAGAGGCGAAACGTAAACGGGAAAAAGAAGAGTATGCACATACACACACACACACACACACGCATGGCAAGAGAGAGAGGGGCGCACAAGAGACATTGGAAAATGCATAAATCTGTCAAAAAAGTGGGGTTTGCTACAACTAACGGCTTACATTCGGCATATAATTAATGCTTGCTAATTTATCTACGCGGCTGGCTTTTTGTTTTCGTATCTGTATTCATTTTTCTTCATGCGTCGCTTTCTTCACGCCTGCTTTGCCCTGCTGCTGTTATTTGGTTTGCTACGGGTTGCCTGCACTTCACACGCGTTGCGTTTTACACGTCCGCTATTGCTGCGCATCACGAGGGCGCCGAGTTCAGTGCATTTCCGAATCCATTTAACGCACTTTGTCAGTTTCAGTTCAATTTCAATTTTTCTTCACGTTTAATTAAAATTTCGATAGAGGCGTACAAAGTACGATAGGCGCAGGAAATCGATAGGCGGCAGCAGCCAGTATGACCGCATGCGCTATGTGCAAATATACTGGCAGAGATAGAGAAATATACCAAAAAATACCTTTTCTTGAGCCTCGAGCTGGATCTGCCAAGCAATCGATTCGCTTATCGATAACAAGTATCGGTATCGACTAACGCATTTTTTATTTCCAAATCAGTTATTTTCAAATATATACTCTAATGAAAGTTTGACTTTAATTTTAAATGAATTGGAATCAAAATAATTAAAATACTTATTAATAGGGTCTCTTCGAAATTAAAAACACGTGATATATATAACTTTTAATGATATTTATTAGTTTACGTTGGTAACTTTTTGCTCACACTGCAACGCATAAAATCTAGCTTTTGAAAAAAAAAATACACCGATTACTTAAAAAAGTACTGCTGTTGCTGCTGCTGCTGATGGCTAGGGGTCGGGAAGCTATTGACGCCGCCGAAGTCGAGGGTCGAAGGAAAGCCGTAGCCGCTGGCGGGTCCGGAAATCGAGGTCGTTTGCTGGCTGGGTGGCGGTGACCCGTCTCGGGCTGAAGAACCCGGACCAGTTCCTCCGGCGAAGAAGTCATCGTCACTCTCGTAGTTGACCAAAAATCGCGGTGGAGATCGTTGGGGCTGAGCATCAGCGTTGCCATCAGCAGTAGCTCCTGCACCCGCACCCGAATCCGTATCCGTATCTGCCGCATCAGCGCCATCACCGCTGGCCGTGGCTCCTGTCACCTGCGCCGCCGCCAAATCCACCTCCTGCTGCGGCTGCTGATCCTCCGGCAGTCCCGCCAGCGCTGCGACGCCGCCTCCTAGAGCCAGCGGCCTAGAGAAGGTATCTGCAAAGTGTCGGAGAGAATCCAATTGTACGGCAATTAGTTAAAAGTTTTCTTATTTTACCAGTAGGTTGTGCGTACTGATAGACGAGGCGATCTCCCAGCTGCGCAGGGCGGCGCTGCCGAGGATCTGGCTGCTGCGGTTGCTGTTGTGGCTGCTGGGGACGTGGTCTTTGACGGGGACGCGGGGCGGCAGCTGGCGGCGGAGGTGGTGGCGGCGGCGGCGTAGGAGCTGGAGCTGGTGCTGCCGGAGCCCCATAGTCGTAGTCGTAATCATAACTAGGTGGCCCTGGTGGTGCTGGTGGCGGCGGCGGCGGTGGACGTGCCGCTGGCCTTGGGGCGTTGTAGAGCCCCAGCGGACGTGGCTGCGGACGCACGCGTCTCGGTGGCTGTGGCGCGGGCGGCGGCGGGGCTGGCGGCGGTGGCACGGCAGGATCAGCATAGTCCGCATCATAATCGAAGGGCAGATAGCCAGAGGCGAAGTACGGATGCCAGATGGGTCGACGGCGACGGGGATTTGGCGGAGGCGGCGGCGGTGCTGGAGTCGTGGTAGTCATCGCCGGCGGCGGCCGTCTTGTGGTCTTCGCCAAATTGGCCTTGGCCGAGGATAGTTGGGCGCTTTTCAGCAGCAGGTTGCGCAGGAGCAGGCCAAAGTCCAGGGTGACGGTGCCCCGCGGAGTCCGTGTCCGCACCTCGGACTCCGTGTCCTGCTGGGCATGGCTGCCGCCGAGGAGCAGGGCCAGGAGTGCAAGCACAAGCAGCGGCAGGTGGGCCAGCATCCTGGTGTGGTGTGGTGAGCTGGAGAGCTGTAAGCTGGACTGTACCGCTCGGGAGGCCGTTCCAATCAGAACTGGCACTGGCCAGCCGCCGAGCCGCCTGCCTTGACTCGACGGCGCTGTGCCGCCCGAGCCTGGGCGTCGCGGATTAAGTGCCCCGAAAATCAACAAGTTAGACGGGTTAGCTCTGGCTCTGGCTCTGGCCTGGCTCTAGTCATAGTCGTAATCGCCGTCGAGCAGACCCCATACCCAATCCCCGCCAGCCGTCGGCCATCAACGGGTTCTGTGCGTGGCAACAATTACTTTTGCACTACTTTTTGCGGCGGTTAATAGATCGTAAGTGCAGCACAAACTATGCATAATGCTTAGCGGCCAATGCATTTTAAGCGGCGGCGCACAGTGGGTCTGTCTTATCACATTACAGGGAATTGTGGAGGCAGGATGATGTACAGAAGGCAGTCATCCTTGCTGAGAATTATTTGGAATATGTGACAACAATTATCATCCAAGTGGAAAGTTTTAATTGAAATATTATATAAACCTCTTACTCACCTCAGTCCTGACTTTTGGCTTCGACTCCTGTCAAACATTTAGCCTTAGGTCGGGGATTCTCTAAAAATTAGAAAACATTTTCTATCTACCTGACTCTTAATTACTTAAATGATCAAGTCTGACGTTTGGGTTCGAATTTTACAGCCCTATTTGAAGGGTTTTCTGTAAATTTGAGTACAATTTGGTTGTTATACATAAAATTTATTGAAAAATATTGTAATATCTCGTTTTAACTTACCTCTCATGGTAATTAATGATTTTTCGAATCTTATCCTGTGAATATATTAAACTTCAAGCGAGTTTAGTAGTAACTTTTTGGTTTGAATCTACAACTTTCTTGGAAAGTTCGACAGGACTGCAACCACTGTAAAATCGAGGGTCTGTCACGACTTGCTCTCATAATAATATGAATTTCGATTTCAGTCCGACTGCGCCTGTTCAGTTTGATTTTCAATATATGTTTAATCATTTCCACAGTAATTAACAGCTGGCCCGCACTGCACTGCCTTTTATTTTTGAAAATTTTTGTTTCATTTTTTTTTTGGTGCAACTCTGACTCGGATTGACTGGATCCGGACAATGGCAACCTCTCGCTTTCCATTCGCCGGGGGAAACCAGTCGCTGCTGCATGAGTTGCACAAAGATCTGATGGAAAAGCTGACGGTTCTCCGTGTTCTGTATGCAGATATAAGTGGGGTTTATGGAACTGGTTGGGTCTCCTTCCATGATCTAATCTGGGGCTGCTCCAACGCCTGTCCACGGTTGTGCGCCTTCTTTAACCTTGAGGCCTGTCTGCGTCTTATCTCTCTTGCATAACCCAGAAATGAGGCTGACCGAACCAGTTCGGGCTCCCTGCCACTCCCCATCGCCCCAGAGCGCCATGGAAAGTGAAAATTCGTTTCGTTTTCCATTTCCCACGACACGTAACTGAAGCTGCTGTCGCTGTCAGGCAATTTGTCCCAGATTGCACGCATTCAGCAGCATTCAGGATATTCAATTAAACGTATCCGATGCAGAAAAATAAATCAACGAAGGCATGACTTGGGTTACCAAACCCAACCAAACCCCTTAGAGATAAAGCATCTACTATAGCCAGGAGTTTATGTTTTTTAATTAGTATTTCTGGTTAATTGCAAGAAGTCTGAATGGAATGACAAAGAAGAATACTTTCCACAGCATTAAGGGGGTTATGAATTGACTTTAGCAGGGATTTCTTCTGGTGTCAGTAAGAGCAGGCAACTCAAGACCAACCAGTGACAGCTAGGTGATCCCCAAGACAGCTTTACTTGATCCATCTCCAGGTGATCTTCAAGACAGCCTCACTTGGTCATTTTCCGAACACGCAGACAGTCTGCTGACTGCAGACAATGTGGAAAAGCACATCGATTATTAAAAGCAGCCACAGCTCGAGGGGATCGTGGCTGGAGGAAATGGGCGGCGTATGGCAATTAATCTAGACATTAATTTTAGTTTGGCAGCAGATTTAAAGCTGTATGCGGAACTGAGGCACTTTTGGTTACATGTTATGTACATTTTAAGCAGGCCAAGTAACATTAAAGAGATGGAATTACCAAGAATTACATAGATATTGTAGTTTCACACAGAATTCTAGCATTTCAATCTTGTTTAAGTCGATTTATAGTTCTTATTAATAAATACTAAGTAAAATCCATTCACTCACTTTTTGATCACTTATTCCCCATATCATTGGCAGCTCCCGTGACCATTCTCCAGCTTCATCCGCCATGTTGGCCACGCACAGTGGCATACTTCACTGGGTTACGTGCTTCCAGGCTCGTTGGTTGACTCCGCCTTCGTTTTCGCTTTTGGCTATTGGCCAAAATGAGAAATGCGGTTATCTTAACACGCTTCTATCGCTTGATTGGCAGTGAATCGGGTCATTGACCGATACTTTTAGCATTTGTAGCCAAGGTTAGATAGTTACGCAATTTAAGGAAATTACCATTGAAGTTTCTGGCAAGTCCTGACTGCCTGCGGAACTTTACATTGGTTTCATTGGGAAACAAGACCATCTGTTTCATGTTTAGCTGGTAAAACTAGGTTAACGACCGATAATGATGGCGCCAGAAATGGGACTGCGATATAAGTCACCACAAATCACAGCGTCGTCGTCGCCCCTTCTAGGCTGGTAGAGTGGTTCCTATGTCATGGTTACTTGCAAACTGGAAGGCGGAAATGGTTGCTGAGTTTGAAATTGCTAAGAGGGAGAGAAAGTTCCTGCAGGCTGGCAACTATATGCAATTTTGTCTAAAAGTGCTCTTGACAGAAGAACCTTCAAAAAAAGTAAACAGTGAAAGTCTCGTGTAAGTTAGAGGATAAACTCGCTTACACTTTTGTAAATATTTCTTATTTGCTATAAAGATTATGTATTTCGAATATAAAAACTGCTAATTGTAAGAGAAGTGAAGCCGGAAATACAGTTTCATCCTTTTCAGTGTGGCCGTTTGCTGTATAGCAAAAAAAGGGCTTAGAAGGCAGTAAAAGTAGAAGAAAGGAGCCAGAAAAAAAGGCGTACAAGTACAGTAACAGAAACGAATAACTGAACAAATACTTAAATGTTCTTCCTATAATCCAGTAAAGCATGCTGACGTAATGTTTTGCTATAATTGAGAGCCTGATTATCCATATTACGCTTAAGATAGCTAAAAACACACAATAACAATACCCTCTGCAGGCGCTCAACATTAGTGGGCCAATGAACCCACATCAGCTCGGCCTTGGCCCGATCCACGAACCCCACTAGCCAAGCTTCAGTCGAGTGATTCCCCCGGGTGTATGTACATCAACCCCCTGCTCGAAACTAAAGCCGGAATTCAAGACACGATTCTCAAATGAAAGAGAGATTTTTAAGCTCGAGAAAATACTTTTCTCAGACACTGTCCTGAGCATCTGCACACTCTCCCATATATAGTATATCGTGGAGTATTTTCACGTTGATATAATGACACTCGAAAGTGGGCTTTTTAAACAATTACCCGGTAATCAGCGAAGAGCAGGGGTATATGTATTCCATCTGCCCCTCCTCCAACCGAATAGTCTCTATCTCGGGAATGTTTTTGCTCTCCACGTTTTAACCCGTTCCGATGAGTAATGGCCACAAGTTGTTTTCGTTCTACGCATCACTATTTTGATAGTACAATCTGTAGTGTGTAGTAGTGCCCATGAGGTCACACTTTTCATTCACCGGGAACAGGTTCCCCTGCTGGAGTAACTGCGATCAGCGTGATCATTAGAATTAAATATTTGTTATTATTTTTTTGTTGTTTTAAATTGAGGGGAAGGTGTGTAGAAAATGAGTATAGTTATGTCTAAGTTTTTATTTTACTTTCAAAGAGGAAAAACCTTAGAAAGCAATCGAATTTTTTAAAGAGAAGATATAATGCATAATAATTAGAGAGAGAAATTAATAATAAATCTATAAATATAATTATATAGTTAGTTGCATTTGTAATATTACGAGAGAGCATCATTATTCAAGCTTCTTACCTTTCTCAGAGGCTACCTTTACCTTTCCCCCTGTAAAAACACCAGGTATCACCTAGTCTCCAGCCTGCTCCCCAACAGATTCGACACATTTTCGGCAAAGTGCGTGACAATGCCGTTTCCGAGAGAGATCCAGCAGTGAAAGTGGTCCGCCTCAGACGACTCGCTGCTGGATCTCGGCTCGTGCGGGAATACCTGACCAGCGCCACGCTCCGAATTGATCGATGTAACCATTGTTTGTTTACGATATTGCGCAATAGGGCCAGGTGAGTTAGAGACGCTCGCCCTTGCCAAGGGCGGCGTTGGGGAGCAACGACCGCGCGTTACCAACTCTCCGGCCGTGAACCGCCGGATCGGATCTGTTACGGCCAGCTGGAGGTGGAGGTGGAGAGAGCGAGCCAAGGTGAGCCACTGCCACCAGTAGCACTCGCGAATTGATTGGCCCGATTTGTAGTGGCTTCTATCGCCGTCGATCGCACTATCGGTTGTTGGCCCCACGGCGAGTGGGGAGGAAATTCACCGGGAAAGCAATAAGTTCCTAAGATAATATAGTTTTAAATAGCTAAATGTATTTCTGAGATCTTCTAGAAAATTTATATAATATTTATTTATTATTATTATTATTATTAAATAGTAAACAAATTAGAGGCAAACATCTTGTTGTGCAAGAACTCGGGTTTATTTTGTATATGTAACTGTTAGCTACATTAATTTGAAATTGAATTAACCCTCCGAAAAGGGTTAATAACTCCTTTTATTGAGGATACTTTTGAAATTATTGTGGCTTACGGTTGACAGAAAATATCGATACTGTTCCGATATTACACACGTAAGTTAATACATTTATCGAAATTAAGTTTGATATGCCGATATATCATCGAAAACAAAAATGTTTAATATTTATTTATACAATGCCATCAGCCTGTATTAGTATTTTATTAGTTAGTATTTACAATTTTCTACATTGTGTGCTTAGAGCTAAATTTTAATATATTTTTCGGATAGCGTATGTAAATATCCATTATCTAACGTTAAATGTATTATTTTTCGATATTTAGAAACTATATATATTAATGTTTAAGACATTTTCAATAACAATATTTTTTTTTCAATAAAACATTGATATTGGGATATCGTTGTCGATATATAAAGAGACTTTTCTGTCTTGGTACACCCCCAACTTGGTTTTTAAATAATTTACCGGGGGAACTATCCATGCAAGATCCTACAAGATCCTCCTGAAATGCTCCTAATTTATGATTTTCAAGAAATATTTCAGCCACACAATACCTCAAACTGAGCAGAATAAACACCAAACAAGTGCACTTAATAGGCAGCGTGATGACAGCCCGGCTTTCTCCATCCTCCCGCCCCAACCCTTCTCCTTCCGCGAACGACACACCTCGCTGGCCATGCGATGCTGGGAATCCCCCTGCCACTCGCCTGCAGTGCTGGCCGAGAAGAGTGCAATTAAGTCCGGGATAGAGAGTGGATAAAAGGTGAATAGTTGCTCATCGCCACCGACGACGTCATCCCCCCGCGTGGCATTGAATCTAAATCGAAGCTCTATCGGTCGTCGACCCCCAAATGTTTGCCACCGATCGCGATCGCGATCGCGGAGATACCGAAGCTGGCCAAGAGGCGGCGGCTACTGGTCGCGGCCAAGCCAAGGGATTCCGGATAGAGCGGCTGCACGGCCGGCCGCTGCAGCCGGAGACGGAGAGCGGCGATTAGAGAGCCGTCGGGCGGGAGCTCGCTCTCTCCCGCGCCGTCATATCGCATCACTAGAGCCCGCCCTACTCGCCGTATAAATATGACGGCCCCGTCACGGCCACAGCACTCCCGAAATTGCTGTGATCGAACCCAGATCCCCGCTCCCACTGTCCTCTGCCCAAGAAACCCATTATCCCCACCACCATCACCATGCTGATCCGGTGGCTCCTGCCTCTGGCAGTGGTCTCTGCCCTGCTCCTCGGTCTACCCCCCGGTGCGAGCGGATATAGCTCCAAGGACCTGCTTGTCTGGATGCAGGAGAGCAACCTGGGCTACCAGGTGCTCCAGCAGGCGCTCAACGACAGCAATCAATCCTCCTCGACGGCTGCCGAGGCAGCCTGTGTGGCGGAGGTGCGCCTGCTCCTTCAGTCAGCGGAGGCCAAGTCCCTGCCCGCCCTGCGAGGTGAGTCTTTGGGGGGGAGTCCTGTCCTGTCCTTGGGTCCTGTTGTCAACACAACGCACCTCTTCCTCTTGCAGTGCTCGATGCCTGGGGCAAGTTCCCGCAGGGCCTGCTCTACGGCCACTTCACCGACATGGGCAACTTCGAGTCCTGCCTGAGTCCGGCTTCTGCCAGCGCCCGCTACTGCCTGAGCCACATCCAGTTCGAGAGCCTGCTGCTGGAGGCCGCCGGAGCGGAGGCGCTCACCCTGAACATCGGCACCTGCCTGCCGGCCAGCTGCTCGGCCGCCCAGCTCAGCCGCTGGCTGCAGGGCCACCTCCAGGAGCTCTTCGGCCGGAACTCGACGGGAGGCGTGCTGGTGGGCGAGCAGGACTGCTCGCTGGCCCAGAGAGAGCCCATGGATGGCCTGGACTGGTTTGCCGTGTGAGTAGAGAGCGTGGCGGGAGAGCGACCGCTCGCTGCTCTTCCCGCACACTTATGCAATGTGCAGTAGTTGTGAGCGGCCACTCTGGCGTATACGTGATGCGTATACTTGTTTTGAGTGGCAATGACGTGGCGGCACAACTAATGGAAACCTTGTACATTCCAGTTCCGTACTGATCCTCGTGGGCTTTGTGGTGCTGCTGGCCACCGTTCTGGACTATGGCAAAGGTAGGTTCTAGCCTCGAAATCCCCTCGACAGGCTTAACCCTTTATCGCTGCTTCCTTCCAGTTGCTGGACAACTTCTGGGCGCCTTCTCGCTGCGCCAGAACCTGCCGCAGCTGCTGCGGACCTCGAGCACACCCTCGCCGCGTGTCATTCCCTGCCTGCACGGCATCCGGTGCCTGACCATCATCTGGATCATCCTCGGACACGGCTACATGTACCTGCTGCTGGCCCCCACCGTCAACTCCCTGGAGATTGTGGCCTGGGCCCGAACGCCCTTCTCCATGGTGATGCAAAGCGGCGCCGTCTGCGTGGACACCTTCTTCCTGCTGAGCGGCCTGCTTTTGGTGCTGACCAGCCTGCGTGAGCTGGAGCGGTGAGTCGTGGCCTTTGGGTGCTCTGTGTCTGTGGTGTGATGCTTATCCTCCTCCCTCCTCGAGCAGCACATCGGGGCGCCTGAATGTGCCGCTGATGTACCTGCACCGCCTGGTGCGACTGACGCCCGTCCTGGCCCTGGCTGTGCTCCTCTTCACCACGCTCTTCCCGCGCCTGGACAGCGGTCCGCTGTGGCAGCAGTTCACCAGCTCCTCGCAGCTCTGCAGCGACTCCTGGTGGGCCACGCTGCTCTACGTGCAGAACTATGCGGCTCCTGGACGGATGGTGAGTACTTAAGGAGAACGACGTATCCCTGACCCAGAGCTTATCCCTTTCCGTCTCGCCTGACAGTGCCTGGGACACTCCTGGTACCTGGCCGTGGACATGCAGCTGTACGTGCTCTCGCCCATCCTGCTGATCAGCCTTCACAGGTGGGGCAAGCGCGCCGTTGGGGGCATCCTGCTGCTGATCCTTCTGCTCTTTGGCTGCGTCTTCAGCATTGTTATGCTGCGCGAGCTGCAGGTCTTCGACGTCCACGGGTGAGTTTTTTTCAGAGTCACTTTTTCGCCTCACTCCGGCTGACCATTCCCATTTCCCGCAGCAACCTGGGCGCCGACAGCCCCGAGATGCGCCTCCTCTACTACACCACGCACGCCCGCGCCACGCCCTGGCTGATCGGACTCCTCTTCGGCTACTTCCTGCACCACGAGGGCAAGCAGCCCGCCAAGGTGGCCCTGCCCCGGTGGCTCGCCCTGGCGCTGTGGCTGCTCTGCCTCAGCCTGCTCCTGGTCGTGGTCTTCGCCATGTACCCGTACACGCAGGCCGGGGCGGAGGCAATCTCGCCGCTGGCCGGCGCCTTCTACCTCTGCTGCAGCCGCATCGCCTGGCCCCTGGCCCTGTGCTGGCTCATCTGGGCCTGCCAGAACGGGCTGGCTCCCGTGATTGGCGACCTGCTGGGCTGGACCCTCTGGCAGCCGGTGTCCAAGCTCTCCTACTGCCTCTACCTCTGGCACCTGCTCGTGGAGACCGTCCATGTGGCGCGCAGCAAGACGAGTCTGCACTTCTCCAACTACGATGCGGTGAGTAGTGGCAGTCGCTCGTTGGACTCATAGTTCATCCTGGCTTTCTTGCAGATCCTCCGCTTCTGGTCGGACTTTGGCGTCACCCTGTTCGTGGCCATGGTCATGTACCTGTGCGTGGAGGTGCCGTTCGCGCGCCTCGAGATGCAGCTGTTGCGCAGGCGCACCAAGCCGCAGCCGCCGACAAACGCGCAGCCAGCAGGCCAGGCTCTCGAGGATGTCACTCCTGCGGCGGCCACCAGCATTTCCCGCCAAAACCTAGTCGATCCGTGAGCCTGGAGCTTGGAGTCCTGCCTTCTTATATTATATGTGATTTCCTTCGTTCCTTTTTCTTCTATTTTTTCAAAGACAACAAAATATAAATAAAGCACTGATTTATTTCCAAATTATTCACACAACTAATTTAAGTCCTGCAAAGGATAGTCAAGATTGTCGAAAGATTATAAAAGAACGCCGTCCGCTCACGGCTTGGTAAGCAGGGAAATGATTTCCTTGTTGGAAATATCCCACTTCTTCACATCCAAGACCAGGTCCAGCGTCCACATGTAGCTCATGTAGAGGGCGAAGAGGTTCAGGTAGTACAGCTGCCCGATCAGGATATAGTCCCCTTCGCTATCCTCATGGTAGAAGTGCGGTCTCCTCACGGAGGCGCCGAAGATGATCACGAACTGTGGGGACAGGCGGAAAGTTTTATATTAAGATCGATAGTACCTGAAGTTCTTAAGAGTACCTGAAATTCTAAATACCGAAGTTTGCAATCAGCTTACAATTGGATCATTATGAACTTATCAAATTTGATCAAATGAAAAGAAAAACTAATAACAATTATATAAAACATTTCTAAAGACAAACATAAATTTGGTTTTATCGTTTTCCTATCATTCTATATTTACAGTGTTACATTTACCTCTAAATTTAACGATTGCTTCTATATATGATATAATCATCCGATTTGCGTTAAATTAATTTTAATATAATTTTGGAATAATACAAAATGGCCACGTGTCAAATTTTAGGAAAATATCTTACAAATTGGCTAATATTTCATATTTTTCATTAAAATTTGAATGCAGAAATGTTTTCCTTTGAAAACCAAGAAGAAAAAACCAAACCGGACTGAAATCGGTTGAGTTTAAGCCAAGTTATGAAAAAAAAAACCATGCGATTTTTGGGACAACAAAAATTTGTTAAATAACTTGTAATAAAACATTATATAATTATAATTATGTATATATTTACATATGCAGTTTCGCTTTAAATGAATTTACAGACATGTCACAGAAATCGTTGTCGATTTAAAAGCAATAAAAGCAGCTCGCATGACATGTAAAAATGTTTCCCAACCCACGATCCCTCATTTCGGGACAACAATCTTTGGATTTGTATAACGAATATTATACACAATAATTGCTAATTCAGAAATATTAAATTCTAGTTTTAGCTTTCCTTCAATTTTACACAAGATTACGCCGAGGGAGTTTGTGGGAACCCCCTCGCTCTCCAAACTCACCACATTCGACAGAAGCGTATATATGATCATGATGGGAAGCTCGATGGTGGCGCGCTGCATCTCGGCGGTGATGATGATGCCGAAGCACGTCAGCACGAATAACCGCTCGCTCCACAGGATCACATTGTGCCGTGATATCTAAGGGGTGTACGCAGCCGGTCAGGAATCATTTATTGCGGGGCAAGGACTTACAAAGAGACCCCTCTTGTGGTTTATCGAAATGTAGCCGTAGGCCACGCTGATTCCCATCATCACGAGGGTAGCCACGGCTGAGATTAGGATGCAGAAATACGGCGCACGATTGGTGGGCTTCATGATGGAAATGGTGTTCATTTGGTACTGGGAACGGCGGAGGAGGAGAGCGGATTACTATCCGCGACAGGAGGCAACAGGAGCCAGTGACTCACCGTCCAAGCTCCAGCCAGGACACGCACCCACAACGGCTTGCTCACGATGATGCGGTAGAAGAACCCGTACAGCTGAATGGTCAGGAAGCTAACGAAGAACTGCAGCAGATTGAGGCCGTAATGTGAACCCAGCAGCTTGTTCAAGGTCTGGCTGCAGGACAGAAGGACAGAAGGCACGGGGATAATCAGGACCACACTGGCCACTCGCCACATCTACTCACATCTCAATGACGGCAACGACCTGCATCTGGCCGATGATCAGCATAACGATGGTCACTCCGTAGGTGGGAACAGCCAAGCTCTTCTGCGGAGCTTTCGGCTGTTGCAACATAATTTTGGACCCGGTATCGGCCGGATCTTATCTCCTCCGTAATTTGGGAAATTCTCTTGAAAGCAGGGTCGGTGAAATAAGAGGCGGAAAAATAAATGCCAACTAATTTCACAGCCAGCCCCCTTTTGTCCGACCCTCAAATTCTTGAGTCTGGAGATTACAAAGGTGTTGCACTGGCAACTGGTTGATTTTACTAAGGGATACATGGGAACTTCCTTTGAACTCATAGGTATTCATTGACATGATCAGCGCTATAACTTAACATACACAAAAAAAATTTATAAATAATAAAATAAGTAATATTTAGGCTAGGACTGCTGTCTTCTGGGAAGTCGCTTCGTCAGTCTGGGATAACTTAGGGAACTGTTGCTCTTTCTGCTCCTCGGGCAGCTCCTTTGTCGTGGCCTGAGCCGTGACAGGAGCCTGTTTCGCAGGACTCCTGCGACTGGGTAGAAGAAGACCCTCCAAACCGCCTAGTGGCGCCTCGATGACGACATACATCACATAGGACATCACGAGGGTGAAGCCAAAGGTGGCCCAGAAGCCGCACATCTGTGGAAGGGGAAGCGAAGGATAGATAAGTTGTGTTACTTATAAAGACTGGCTCCCCCACCACACTTACCACATCGTAGTCCGAAAAGTATATATTCGATCGCACTCGCCTGTGGTTCACCTCCTGGATGAAGATGTGCCAGATGTACGCCGAGTAGGAGAGCCTGGACAGGGGCTGCCACAGAGGCGAGGACAGGAAGCCGTTGGCCAGGCCGCCGTATCCCTGGACGCAGGCGAAGACCACCCAGCACAGGGCCAGAGGCCAGCCGATCCTGGTCAAGGTGTAGAAGAGAGCTCCCTCCAGCACCGTGGGCGATGGTCCCAGGAGCTTTGCGTACGGGAACATGGCGAAGAGCGAGGTGAAGATCATGGCCAGACAGAGCAGCCATCCGACCCAAACTCCAAGCCAGTTGAGGCGGAACTGCTTGCCGCGAACCAGATGCATGAAGTAACCAAACAGAGTGCCCACCAGCCAGGGAGCGGCATGGATGTGTGTGGCAGCGTAGATCTTCTTCTGCACCGCAGGAACCTGGCCGCCGTTTCTGTGGAGAACAAAGAGAGCGATTAGCTCCGAAGGGATGAGTGGCTTTCAAGGTGAGCAGCTCACTTGGCGAGGATTCTGTAGTCGTTGGTCATGATGGTGGCGAAGAGGCAGGCGGAGAGCAGGAGCATGACCACTAGAACAGCTGCGGCGCCCTTCTTGCCCCACTTGTAGAGCCCAATCAGCAGGATGGGTGACAGGAGGTACAGCTGCATGTCCACGGCCAGGTACCAGGTGTGTCCCAGGCACTGAAAATCCAAAATTCGGTCACTAAGCGAGAGCAAGGAGTGTCCAGTGACCCCACTCACCGTCTCTTTGGTGGCGTAGTTCTGCACATAGAGCAGGGTCCAGTACCAGGTCTTCTGGCACACGGAGTAGTCAAAGAAGCCCACTTCGTCGGACACTGGACCGTCAGCCAGGAGCGGCAGGATCTTCATATAGACGAGGATGGCCAGGGCCACCACCGGAGTGAGGCGCAGGTAGCGATGCAGGTACATCAGAGGCACATTCAGCCTGCCCTTTGCCCTGTCGAAGAGTAAAGATTTATCCGCATACCAAGGGAGCTCCTGGGATCGCCATGCGGCATACTCACTTTTCCAGGGCGCGGAGGCCAATAAACACGAGCAGGAGGCCGCTGAGGAAGAAGAACGTGTCCACCGAAAAGTGAGCGAAGAGGATCAAGCTGGAGTAGGGCTTCGCCATCCAGCGCAAGCTGTACTGCTGGTTAACGGACAGCGCCTTCAGGTACATGACGTACTCGTGGCCCAGCACCACCCAGACCAGGGACAGGCAGCGCATGCCATTGAGGCACTGGATCACATTGGGAGTCGCCTTGGCGTCCACGATGGCGAACAGGCTGCGGGAAGTGGCGCGTGCCGAGAACACCTTCACCAAACGGGGAAGCTTATCTGCAAGGAGGCGCATACCCAAAGTCAGTTAATCCTGGCACGGCAGGCCTTGCTAGCTACTCACCCTGATCCGGGCACAGGAAGTAGTCGTAGAGAGTGCACAGAGCCACCACAGCACAGAAGATGGACAGGAACACACTGGCAACGAAGGCAAAGGGTCAGTCTGGGCGGGGATATGGACTTTGAGGGACCACTCACATGGTGAAGATGGTGAGCCCGTCGAGCGGCTCACTTTCGCTGGTCTTACAGGACTCTTCGCTGATGGAGAAGAGGTTGCTGAGGTTGCCGGTGCCCAGGAGACGCTGCAGCAGCTGCTTCAGGAAGACCTCCATGGTCTCGGCAGAACAGGAGGAGGGAAGGCACAGGGCTGTCTTTATGTTGGTTACCGCCAGGATTTCCGCGTTGAAGCCCAGCCATTTGGCGACAGGAAAGTCCATGAAGCAGTACTTCCCCTTGATGTGGTGCGTTTCGCTGATGGTTCCATCCACGCGGAGGCACTCGTCGTAGTTGCCCAAGTCGACGCGGTTGCCGTACAGGTAACCCGAGGGCTTGTTGCCCCACGCGTCCAGCACTGCGTTGGGAGATAATGTTTACTTTCGGATAAGGCTTATATTGTGGCTTCTACTCACTGCCAAGGGCCCATAACTTGGGCGTTGTCAGACTCCCCATAAACTGGGCCATGTCCGCCAGGCACACCAGATCCTGTGGTCCGAGTCGTCCGTCGAGGAGGTGGAGATCAGAGGCGGAAATGTTGCGGAAGAGGCGGTAGAACTCGGGACCCAACGAGGGCAACTCCAGGAGCCGTTCGTAGCTGGCATTGGGATGGTTGTGGTAGGTGTCCTCCAACGGAATAGGGCGGGACGGCGGAAGAGCGGCCTGTGCTGCCGTCGTCAGGCAAATGAGGAGGAGGAGGGTAGTGCTAGGCGTCGTACTGACCATCGTGAGCTCTGCCCCGTCGCTCTGCGAGTGTTTCCCAATCGACAAGCAATGCTCCATTTATATGGCCAATCGGAGCTCGGCGTATTCCCCCGAACCGCGTTATCGGAGGCATTACTTCGAACGGATTGCTGGCCGATCAAGATCTGTCTCCCTGCTATAGCGACAGTCATAGGCATAGTCACATAGACGCAGCCAAGGTCCATCCCGGCCACTTGAGGTGCTTTTGGCGGTTAAACTTGAGGCGTTTCGAGCTGAGTAGGAGGAACCGTCTGCGAGATGTGTGGACAGATAGGAGAGTAGCTGAAAGGGGGTTTTGGGGAAAATTAAAGCTAATTTGGTTTGTATATATTTCAAATTATCTATAATTGTATTTAAAATTATCTGAAGGAAGCAGACCTTTCTGCAAACACAATTACCAGAGTGGTTTCTAGCTAAACTTCGACAACTTCTTTGTTCGAGAACTTCACTTGCCGAGACATGGAGGCGTAGGTCAAGTTTTTTCATGGATGTGATGGGTAATGTCATCTTTAATCAGAGGGACACAGAGATTTCTAGACACGTTGACGCAGGTGCAGAGATATAAGTTGATGGACTGATTGAATCACATCCTTAGACCTGAAACACTTCCCTTGCTAGCTCCAAAGCGATCTGTTCCCAGGAGGAAACAGTACCATCTAGAATAACAAGGAACCTCCAGTCAGACGGAAAACAGCTCAAATGAAGAGATAACCTTCTAGAAGATCTGGGTTTCGCCTTTAACCTTAAGTTGAGGGGGTCTTCTAGTTACGAGGCCGAACATTTCTGCCTAATTTCAGAAATTATTTGTGAGAAAACTGTTTAAGATAATGAGATCATTTTTTGTAATTACTTTTGTACAACTTTAAACTTAAGACTATGGGAAATTTTAAGTATGAATAGCGAATGATTCGTGGTTTATAAGGGGTCAAAGTGGGGTCATCAACATTTTAGGGGTCATTTTTCTGGTATCATAACTACCCTTCAACTTGTTTGAAATGAGAAAAATTAATTTGATTTATTTTCAGTTTTATGTTGGCTATGCTTCTCCGAGTAAAATTTGGTTTAATTAAAAATTCTTTTTAATACACATTTTTTTTGTAAAAGGTTCAATTTTCAACTATCTTTCGGGCTTTATTTACCAATGAAGGAATGCGAATTTTACGAAACCCTTTATATAGAGTATTCCTCAGATTCTCTACGTTATAAATATAAGAAAATAACAAAATCGATTGTTAAGAAATTCGTAACTAGAAGGTCCCCTTAAGATGTAGTAATGCAGCTCATTAGGTGTTCGTTGTGTCGTTATTTTTCATTGTATAATAACTTTTATTTTATAAAAAATGATCTAGGCTATTAAAGTTTAGTTAATAATGATGTTAGCCTTATAAATCCATGTTGAAATGGATAAATTACTAATCTACAAAACCGAAGCTTGCCAGAAGGCTCACCCAACATAGAAGGGATCTCTTCCCTGGATATCCAAATAAACTGGCTTCCTGCTGGGACTCCATTAACGTCACACTAACCCAGATAGCAGATAACAGGTAAACAATGATAATCATAGAATCTAATCAAATATAAGAACTCGTGGAACCATCCCAATGAGATCCACTTGAAAGCACTTATTTCTTTCTCGCCAAATTTGTATATATCACAATTTAAAGATTGCTTTCGGTTTTATTGCAGATTAAATACTTTCATATCAAAGTGACTAGCGCTCAACTTAAATTTAAAATACAAATATTATAACAAAAAAAAGAAAAGAAAAAAAAACTGATTCTTAGCCTACAACGACTTGTCCTGCGCCGCTTCCGCATCGTCCGTCTGGGAGAACTCAGGGAGCTGTTGCTCTTTCTGCTCCTCGGGTAGCTCCTCTGCCGTGGCCTGAGCCGTGACAGGTGCCTGTTTCGCAGGACTCCTCCGACTGGGTAGAAGAAGACCCTCCAAACCAACCAGTGGCGCCTCGATGACGACATACATCACATAGGACATCACGAGGGTGAAGCCAAAGGTGGCCCAGAAGCCGCACATCTGTGGAAGGGGAAGCGAAGGATAGATAAGTTGTCTTACTCTTGGAGACTGGCTCCCCCACCACACTTACCACATCGTAGTTCGAAAAGTATATATTCGATCGCACGCGCCTGTGGTTCACCTCCTGGATGAAGATGTGCCAGATGTACGCCGAGTAGGAGAGCCTGGACAGGGGCTGCCACAGAGGCGAGGACAGGAAGCCGTTGGCCAGGCCGCCGTATCCCTGGACGCAGGCGAAGACCACCCAGCACAGGGCCAGAGGCCAGCCGATCCTGGTCAAGGTGTAGAAGAGAGCTCCCTCCAGCACCGTGGGCGACGGTCCCAGCAGCTTTGCGTACGGGAACATGGCGAAGAGCGAGGTGAAGATCATGGCCAGACACAGCAGCCATCCGGCCCACACCGCCAGCCAGTTGAGGCGGAACTGCTTGCCACGAACCAGATGCATGAAGTAACCAAACAGAGTGCCCACCAGCCAGGGAGCGGCATGGGTGTGTGTGGCAGTGTAGATCTTCTTGGCCACGTCCGGAAGCTGACCTCCATTCCTGTGGAGAAGGGAGCCAGAGGTAAGAAGGAGAAGACACAAAGTCATCAGAATGCGAGCTTACTTGAAGAGGACTTTGTAGTCGTTGGTCATGATGGTGGCGAAGAGGCAGGCGGAGAGCAGGAGCATGAGCAACAAGATGCCTGCGGCGCCCTTCTTGCCCCACTTGTACAGCACGATCAGCAGGATGGGTGACAGGAGGTACAGCTGCATGTCCACGGCCAGGTACCAGGTGTGTGGCAGACACTGAAAACCGAAACAAAATCCGTGTTAGGTGAAGCCTAAAACACAACTCTGCGCCTAAGCCTAAGCTCCCATCGGGAGAGGGCTCTCGATGTGGATCTCGACATAAACTCACAACGTCTTTGGGGGCATAGTTCTGCACATAGAGCAGGGTCTTGTACCAGGTCTTCTGGCACACGGAGTAGTCAAAGAAGCCGGCTGTGTCGGACACTGGACCGGCGACTATGAGCGGCAGGATGTTCATGTACACGAGGATGGCCACGGCAACGATGGGGGTGAGGCGCAGGTAGCGGTGCAGGTACATCAGAGGCACATTCAGCCTGCCCTTGCTCCTGTGGACAGGATACGAGATTTCTGGATTAAAACAAGCCCTGAGGGACTCCCCGTCCCGTACTCACTTTTCCACAGCTCGAAGGCCAATTACCACGAGCAGGAGACCACTGATGAAAAAGAACGTGTCCACCGAGAAGGGTGCGTAGATGATAATGCTGGAGAAGGGCTTCGCCATCCATCGAAGGGTGTCCAACTGGTTGACGCCAGGTGCCATAAAATTGATTGTGTACTCGTGGCCCAGCACCACCCAGACCAGGGACAGGCAGCGCATGCCATTGAGGCACTGGATCACATTGGGAGTCGCCTTGGCGTCCACGATGGCGAACAGGCTGCGGGAAGTGGCGCGTGCTGAGAACACCTTCACCAGCCGGGGAAGCTTATCTGCAAGGAGGCGCATGCCCAAAGTCAGTTAATCCTGGCATGGCAGGCCTTGCTAGCTACTCACCCTGATCCGGGCACAGGAAGTAGTCGAAGAGAGTGCACAGAGCCACCACAGCACAGAAGATGGACAGGAACACACTGGCAACGAAGGCAAAGGGTCAGTCTGGGCGGGGATATGGACTTTGAGGGACCACTCACATGGTGAAGATGGTGAGCCCGTCGAGCGGCTCACTTTCGCTGGTCTTACAGGACTCTTCGCTGATGGAGAAGTGGTTGCTGAGGTTGCCGGTGCCCAGGAGACGCTGCAGCAACTGCTTCAGAAAGACCTCCATGGTCTCGGCAGAACAGGAGGAGGGAAAGCACAGGGCGGTTTTTATGTTGGTCTCCGACAGGATGTTCGCGTTGAAGCCCAGCCATTTGGCGACAGGCAGTTCCAGGAAGCAGTATTTCCCCTTGATGTGGTGTGTCTCGGTGATGGTTCCGTCCACGCGGAGGCACTCGTCGAAGTTGCCCATGTCCACGCGGTTGCCGTACAGGTAACCCGAGGGCTTGTTGCCCCACGCGTCCAGCACTGCGTTCGGAGAAATGATTGACTTTCGGATTGGATGAAGCCTTAAATTGTGTACTCACTGCCAAGAGCCCACTTCTTGGGCGCTGTCAGGCTTGCCATGAACTGGGCCATGTCCCCTAGGCACACCAGATCCTGTGGGCCGAGCCGTCCGTCGAGGAGGTGAAGATCAGAGGCGGAAATGTTGCGGAAGAGGCGGTAGAACTCGGGACCCAACGAGGGCAACTCCAGGAGTCGTTCGTAGCTGGCATTGGGATGGTTGTGGTAGGTGTCCTCCAACAGAAGCGGGCGGGACGAGAGCGCTGCCTGCCCCACTGCCGCCAGGCAAACGAGAAGAAGGAGCGTTGCTCCAGGCGCTGAACTGACCATCGTTCGATTGGGTACGTCGCGAGTCCGCGAGTGTTTTCTAATCGGACGTCAATGCCCCATTTATATGGCCAATTGTGCCGCGGCGTGTTCCCCCGAATCGTGGAATCGTTATCTCCGCCGCTGAACAAGTTACTACGAATAGATTAAACGTTTTCTGTAATCCTGCCGTGTTTTTATATCGGCTCCCGATAATCAGAACTGGCATAGCCAAGGTCCGTGCCCACCACCACCTCTTCAGGTGTGGTGGCACGAGCACTCGAGCTCGTTTCAATGTGAGATAAGCCTCTGGTGGGGAAGGCGCATCCCGAAGCATCCAATACATCGGATGTACCCTTTAGTGAATGAGTTCTATGGAGCTCCCCCTCTACCTATCAGCATTTAAAGAGATAATTTATATATAATCCAGCAACAAGATGTACCAATCGATGTGATAAAGTGATAAGAATTCTTTGAAAACGATTTGGGGGGTAACCACATCCATATATATCCACTGACAACTGCAAAACTCCTGGAAGAGGGACAGCCTTGGTATCAGAATCAGTCATCTTTGGGGAAGAACCTTCGTTTGAGATCAGGAATTCGTTAGAAGGACCCACCAAAGGGGGTTCCAGAGTGTTAATTTCTCGAATTTTTGTATCATTATCAATGCACCTCAAGGGCCAGAGATTAGGAACAGTTTTATTATGATTCATTCAGCTGCAAATCGAATTAATAGCCAGCGGATGACCAATGCAGCTGGCACACAATGCAGGGCAGTGATAAGGCACCGACGACACCAGAACGGGGCACTTGAAGCATCTCAATTTGGGCAACTGCAAGGCAGTTGGGATGGAGTCCAAACTTTAGAATGGTGGGCCAAGGTTAACAGGTAACAACACTTGAACTGGGACCAAAGATGGATCCGATGGAGCTTGCGCTACTCAAAGCTCATGGGTGGAGCTGCTAAGCCTTTCCTCGCTCCAGTCCTCGCCACCGGCATCGCTGATACCCTGCAGACCCTTGAGCTTCGATATGAGCAACTCGAACATCTGACCCGGCAGGGTGGCCTGCAGCGCCTCCATCACCTTGTCCGGATGCCCGCACAGGGCCACGGCGTTGGCAAAGTGGCTGAGGCCCTCGTCAATGTAGCCCTGGGTAATCAGTTCCTCGCCCGCCCGCATCTCGGTGAGGAAGTAGGTGTCGGAGGACGCTGGCTTATCACCGCCACGCGGTCCCCGCGTAGACGATGAGCTGCTCATCGGCGACGGCGAGGTGGTCGTCCTCATGCGACGACGACGCTCGTACAGTCGCTTCCGGAAGTCGGGGCTCGAGCGGCGCTTCCGGTCAAAGTAAACGCAATAGCAAACGAACAGGGCAGCGGAGAGGCCGAGGGACATGGAAAGAAATCCTGGTGGCGCCATTTCCAACACGAATTTTGATCGAAAAAGTTAACTAAAAGTTGGTTAAATCGACACGTTCGAAGTTTATATTGTATTTTGATGAGCGTTCAGTCGGTCTTAAAGGTCTGAGTAATACTAACTTTGGGAATTTCACTTGTTATACTCTCCGAATCTCGACTTGGACTCTGGACTCAGGGCCAACTGGTTGGGGAAAACAAAAGCAAATAACCTTCTTTTTTATGTGAGTGTATTTTGTGTGCTTTTATTTTCTATTTCTGTATTAATTCTAAGCAAAAAAAAGGGGTGTACTTTAGTATAAATTGAAGTAAACTTAATTAATTTCATTCAGAGACCCGATGGAGATTCCTATGCCGGAGCTGAAGCTTCCATGGAAGCAGCTGGCTTAACCGAAGCCTCTGCAGCTCCTCCGACTGGAGCTCCTCCTCCTGGCACTTCCTTGTTCAACGCCTCTGTCACCGGCCTGGCACTTGGCCTCTTTGTGGGCAGCAGCAGGCTCTCCAGTTGGGCGAACGGCGCCTCGACAAGGATGTGCATGAGGTAGGCCAGCAGCAGGGTGAAGCCAAAGTCCGACCAGAAACGAAGCATCTGAACATAAAGGGTGCTTTAGGGATATAACCAGGGATTTAAGCCAAGATCCAAACTCACCACTTGATAGTCGCTGAAGTAGGTGCTGGTGCGCGTCATGCCCCCGTTTAGGGCCTCGACGAACATGTGGAAGATGTAGGCGGAGTAGGATAGCTTGGACATGGGCTGCCACAGCGGTGAGGAGAGGAACTCGCTGGCCAGGCCGCCGTAGCCGTGCATGCAGGCGAAGACCACCCAGCAGAGGCCCAGCGGCCAGGCGATGCGGGTGAGGGTCACGTAGAAGGCCTCCTCCACAATGGGCAGGGTGTTCTGGCCATAGACGGCGAGCAGGCAGGTGGCCAGCAGGGCCAAGCCCACCAGCCAGCCCACGAGAACCACGAGGCGGTTGAGCCTGAAGGACCTTCCCCGGTTCAGGTGCAAAAAGTAGCCAAACAGGAGGCCAATGAGGTAAGGCGAAGCTCTGGTGTTTGTGGCATAGTAGAGCTTCCTCATGGACTCGTCACCCTGGGCCCCACTGCAAGAGATGGAGAGAGAGAGGGAGAGAGAAACAGTCTAGTAGATCCCTTCCAGCTGCCTCGAGGTAGAACTTACAGGGACAGATCGTTGATGACCATGATGCTAAAGAGGCAGCAGGCCAGGAGCAGCATCAGGACAAAGATGCCGGCAGCCGCCTTCCTGCCCCACCTGTACAGAGCGATCAGCAGGAAGGGGGCAAAGATGTACAGCTGCATGTCCACGGCCAGGTACCAGGAGTGGCTGATGCACTGCAGCAAGTAAGCTCATTGGGTTAGTGATTCAGAGAGAGAGAGAGCAGGAGCACCTACCAGTCGGTTTGTGGCCACGTTCTGCACGTAGAGGAGCGTCAGGTACCACGTATCCTCGCAGGCATCATAATCATCAAAACTAACAGCGCCCTGCAACGGACCCGTGCTCATGATCGGCAGGATCTTCATGTACAGGAGAATGGCAATGGCCAGGAGCGGGGTGAGACGCAGATAGCGGTGCAGGTACATCATCGGTATGTTAATTCGTCCCTTGGTTCGGTCCATGCTCCGCAGGGCAATCACTACGAGGAGCAGGCCGCTCAGGAAGAAGAACGAGTCCACGGCATAGACGCCGTGCTTTACGAACAAACTGAAGAAGGAGTCGATCCACTAAGAGAGAGGAGGAGCAGAGAGACAACAGGATTAGCCAGTTGGAGAGGATACCTTCTCTGAGGACTTACCGTGAGCAAGTAGGCCATGTTCATGTTGGGCGACATGGCAAAAATCAGATAGTCGTGGCAGAAAACCACCCAAATGAAGGACAAACATCGGATGCCATGGAGGCAATCGATCACATTGGGGTTCGCCTTGGTGTCCACGAGCCGGAACAGAGCCCGCGAGTTGGCCCTTGCCGAAAAAGCCCTCACTACTGGAGGCAGCGACTCTGTGAACGAAGATATTTCCCATTTAGCCAGGTTCAACGTCAACTCCCTTCAATACTCACTCTCATCCCGGTCAAAGAAGTAATCGTAGCATGTGCATAGACCCACAGCAGCCGCCAGTATGGAGAGCAGGACTCTGCAGGAGCAAGAGGTTAGGACGGACACCGGCTAAATTCTTCTCCCTTCTATGTAGCACTTACATGGTAAATACGGTGAGGCCGTCGTAGGGCTCCGACTCTGCCGTCTGGCACGTGGCCTCGTCCACTATCTGCACTCCCGTGCCGATCTCCACGTTGAGCAGCTTCTGGAAGAGCTGTCGCAGCAGCGTGTCCATGTTGGCCGCCGAGCAGGAGGCGGGAAAGCAGAGCGCCGTCTTCATCACCACCGCTTTGGAGATGCTCGGCGCAGGCACAATTTTGGCGAAACAGTACTTGCCCCGGACATGGCGGCCCGTGGTGGCATCGGCATGATCGATGCCCAGGCACTCGTCAAAGTTTCCCAGATCCCACCAGTTGCCCACGAGCAGGCCAGCCGGCAGAGAGCCCCACGAATCGATCACTGGGAGGAGGTAGTCATCAGTTAGAGAGATCCTTTTCGGAGTCACCTAAATCCTAATCCTACTTACTCTTCAGGGCCCAGACCTTGAAGTCGCTCAGATCCTTGGTAAGCACCGCAAAGTCCGCCAGGCACTGCAGGTCCTGGGCCGAAGGAATGCGTCCGGGATGGAGATCCGCCAGAGTGAGATTGGGATAATGTTCGAAGAACTCCACGGCCAGGCGTCGCAGTTGGGAAAAGGCCATGTAATCCTGGCCATCAATGTGGCCCTGTTGTCCCTGATGGCTAATGGCACGTATATCCCCCAGTCGGGCCTCCACCTGAACACCAGCCGAGCAGAGGGCCAGCGCCCAGCAGCTTAGCCACAAAGTAATCACAGCCAGGCTAACCATAGTAACCAGTCTGGCGGTCAATAGAATATTGTGCGTATCGCTGGGGCCACACCGATGTTTATAGCTTGGCCAGGAGCCGATAGGAGAGCCTTATCAGACTCGTAACATTCTTTTCAGACAAAGCGAGGAATCTCCACATTTAATTCCTTATCGGTTAGCGGTAGCCACCTGTTGGAGGTCATTCCTTATCCCCCGCACTCGGATGGTTTACAAGGGCTAACAGGGCACAGGAGGAAGGCCAGTGATATAAACCCATCTCATTAGGTCTTTGGATTCTGTCTCAGCTCAGCTGTGATCTATTCAAGCCACTTGAAGTGACCACTTTATGACCACTTCTGTGGTCACCACAGCTGCGCTCTGACTAAAGCTACGTATCTCTGGCCATTATCGCCGCATTACCTGACTCATGAAGGCACAGCGAGATTACCGTGGAGGGCTATCTGTCCCCAATCACTGACTAACTTCCCAGAAGGCCGCTCTTCGTTTCGATTGGAAATAAATTCAAATTGACGCCCAAACAACTCGGTTGTATTCCGTTTAAACGTCTAATCTAAATAACGTTTCGAGTTACTCGGGGAAGTATCTGGCCGTTCCCTGATACCCATTTAACAATATTAGAGACGAAGTAATCGCTTTTAAAATGCCAGATAATCTGGGCTTCCACTTGACGAAGAACCAGGCTGGCTTTCCATTTGGTTTTCTTGGGAACGATGGACGGTGTAGGTGGTTTGTGCTTATCGCAGCGATGCCCGATTATCTTGTTCCTTGAAAAACAACACGGCAACAACAGATTCTTCGCATTAAAAATAATAACTTTCAGTTATTCTGAAAGGTGCTTGAGATTTGATTGATCGCCTAAAGTTTACGAGGCGTTGTAACTTTCGAAGACAGCGATTGGGGACGTTTTATTGTTTAAATTTAATATTAAAGAGTCTTATTTTAGAGCAAATATTTCAGTATTTCTATATATGAAATATTTATAGAAATTATTATAATACATAATTTTGATTGAACGTTGATTGATTCCCCTCGGGGACTGCTTGACAGTTATCTGCTTCTTCATAGACTTGCTGCAACTAAAAGAGAAAGTTAGTACGGGTGAAGGAAAGGTTTTATTGCTTTTATTATTATGATATCACCTACGATCCTTGGCCTTTGCACTTCGTAAGTGCAAAGTGCAACTTTAAGTTCAGGACAAGACCTTAGGCAGTCACTGTTGCTTTAGCTTCCATTTGGTACATTGCATTGGAAAAAATTCAAATAATAAAGTTAGGAAGCTGAAACTTACCGCCCAAATAAGACAACGTAGCGTATACGTCATTTTAAAGTCTGTTAATTAAAAAAAGGACAATTGTACATAAAATTTGTGTAACTAAGAAACAATGTGACACAATATAATATTTTATTCAAATAATAAATTATAGAAATATGACCGAAAATGCAAATGGAAGTAGACTTTTCCGTCCCGGATGTTGTTCATTCCTGCAAGCTACTGTAAATTGCTGACGAGGGTATTCTGGTCTAGAAATTGAAGAAAATTGATTTTTTTATATATTTTCAAAGTTTAACTATTCAAGAATATGTGTACAAGAGGATTTTTTAAAATTCAATTTATTTTCGGAGATATAGGCATTTTTCTGAGCCGGCATCCAAACTGGTTCGGCAGAATCGCGAAACTTTAAACGCGTTTTTCTCAAAACTGTCTTTCTCTGAACGGTGCCCACGATATCTCAGGTTCTATTGGACCGACTTACTTGAAATTTGTATAGAATCTTCTTTATAGCCTTGTCTATGGCCTGGGACTAGCCCCATTCCCAATTTTTATGTTTACTATTTTAAACAAATTCGAAATAGTCAGTAAAAAGTGATAAAAAAAAACGTTTATTTTCGGGCAGTCGCCATTTTGTGAAAAAAAATGTTTCCCAATTTTCCCTAGTTCCGGCCATTGCGACATTATTTTACATTAATAATCTTTTTTTTTTTTCAGATAACTAAGAGGGTTGAAGTCAAGGGCATGGTCAAGTGGAAATTTTTTAGAGACCCCCCACTTTGTCAGGTCATAATTTTTTTCATTTTTTACTTCTTTTAGTTTAAAATATTTTTCTGTATTCTTGTAAAATTAACAAATAACTAATAAAAAAATGGATTGTAAAAATATTAATTGCCTTTATTTTACGACACTTTAAAAATTACCTGAAATTCATGCTTCTAGACCAGAATACCCCCTGAAGACAAAAGAATCTGCAACACATTTAATTTTTGTGAAAATGCGCAAAAATGCTCAATTGAAAATCGTACCCTCTAAAAATGTATAATTTTATTTCAAACCCTACAAATTAACTTTTTGCTTTAAGTTCATGCCGCGTAAGTTCTATTCCGTAAAAGACGAGCACTCTGGTTTTGTTATGAACATAAATACGGTCAACAACACAAGACACACGTAAAGCAATTAGCATACAATAAACCATTCTAACACAGGATTTATATTAAACATGCTGGGCTCTTAGCATCCAATAAAAATAATTATTAATAGAATTTATTTTCAATATTTACAGAGCTTCAAACTTTACGATATTTTGAATTTTTCACATGTAAACAAAGCGCTGATCACATGTTTGACTTTGATGTCCTGTTACAAATCAAGGGTTGCCATTATACAACTTTAATTTATCGCATAAAAGATCTCCGACTATCTACTTACAAAATATAATTCAATATAATTCAATAATTCAATGAAAATGTTGCATTTTTTATTACAAGTAATACTAATAATAATTAAATTGGGCATAGCCTGAATTTAAAAAGATTATTAAAAGTTAAAATTATTAAAAGAATAATGTTTCTTACCTAACCTATACTTTCCAGAAAAACCTTCTGGAAAACCTCCCTGTTTCAGGTAAAAAATACGGTCTGAATCCTGTACGCCGCTTGGACTTGTCCGCTATGGAATACATCAATTCTTGGATACATTTATTCAAAATAACTTTATTTATGCGGCGAATTCACGCATTCATACTTAACTAATTTTACAGCATTATTTAGTTATTTAAGCAAAATTTAACAGAGTAAACAGACCAAATCAAGTTCCCAAATAACCAAAGTTGTAATTTTGCTCAACTATTTTGTGAAATTCATCCGCGCATAAACAAACCAATAACAAAATAGAGTCAAAGTTAAAAATGGTTTCATCAACCACAAATGTTTCCTGGAAGTATTTTTCTTGGATTTGAACTGTTTGCAACCAGTATGTGAGCACTTGTGCCGAGTACTTATGCGGAATTCCTAATTATTTAAAAAAAAAAACAACTCAAATTGATGATAAGCGCCGCGGTTCAAGGAAAACAAGGTTTCATCACGCCCATTTCTGGTAAAACTCTTTTCGTTAGCTTTTCACTTTTCCAGCAGGGCGCATTATTAAAACCAGATTCTAGATAGATCAGGAACTACCTTTGGTTGGGCCTCCTCCAATCTCCAGACGAATCTCGGCCGCGCAAATTTCACGCAAATATGTAGAAAGATAGCATTGGAAAATCACTTTAGTTTTTGTTTATACAAAACGTTTCCAGCCGAAGAGGTATGCCCTGCTGGCCGCCTTGTCTAGACGGGCTTTATGGGTAATTAATCGGCATTATCGCCGGGCTAAGACGGACGAAAGAAACTTTCGGTTTTAGTGGAACATATCCCTGGACACGGAACGGAATTGGTCAAAGCGGAAAGATTATTTGTTGATTACAGCGATGCCCAATGCCGATTACGGTTCCGATTTCTTGGCTTCTAAAAAATGATAAGGCGCACTGAAGGAGAGCCATATAAGAGCATAGGCGATGGCTTCTGACCAAAGCAAGTCGTTCTCCACCACTGACCAGTAGAGACATGGTCAACGTACGAATAGTTATGCCGCTTCTGCTGCTTTGCTTCCTGGCCATGGCCAGTGGCAATGAGGCTTCTTTCGAGGGCTACCAGTCAGCTGCCAGGCTCGGACGCCTGGGCGTGGAGTTCTTTGATCACTACCAGAACCTAACACTCGATGACCTCTCCTGGGATCGTCTGCCCACAGCTGAGGATCTAAAGTGCCTGGCGGACCTTACACTGCTCACCAATGATCTGAAATCCTTGAAAATGTGGGCTCTCAAGAGTAAGTTTAAATAAGATCCTTGAATAATATTCGATCTAAAAACATAGTGATTCTCCACAGTGATCGACTCGTGGGGCTCGGTGCCCTCGGGCATCCTCAGCGGCAACCTCATCGATCTGGGCAACTACGACGAGTGCCTGCGCATAGATCATGCCGTGACCAGCGGTCACAGTGTCAAGGGCAAGTACTGCCTGGCCAGGTTCGCACTCCTGCCGGACGTGTCGCCGCTTCTGTCGCTGAAAACAGCCGTCTGCTTTCCCGCTTCCTGTTCGGCCGCTCACATGGACACGATGCTGCGCCGACTGTTCCAGAGTATTCTTAACCTGGAACTCAGTCCGAATGCGACGCTGGTGAACGAGGATAAATGCCACACAGCCGAGAGGGAGCCATTTGATGCGCTCACCATATTCACCATGTAAGTGATTCCTCAAAAAGATTTCTGAATCCCTAACTTGAATATCATTGAAACACTTTCAGAGTGGTGCTCTCGATATTGGCTGTCCTGGTGATCCTGTCCACGCTGTGCGACTACTTCCTGCCCGGAGATTACAAGAGATCCCTTAATCCTTGGTTTAAGGCATTCTCGGCGCGCGCCAATTGTCGAGTCCTCTTCCGACTGGTGGAGCCCGGAAGCAATCCGAATGTCATCGACTGTCTCCACGGCATCCGCTGCCTGTCGTTCATCTGGGTTGTCTTCGGACACGTTTACCTCGTGAATGTCTTTGCTCCCAATCTGAACTACGCCGACCTGAACACGGTTAGTTGGTGCAGAGTTTCCCCAAGTTCCCAAGCTAATGGCGTTCTTTTTTGTCTTGAACAGTGGCGCAAGTCGGCGTACAGCATGCTGTTGCAACATGCAGCCTACTCGGTGGACACTTTCTTCTTCCTGAGCGGCCTGCTCCTGGTGGTGATCGCCCTGAGGACCATGGAGAAGTGAGTACTGCGTATTTCCTCCTAAATTTGGAATGATCACTGATCTCTGCGAAACTCTTATGCTTGCAGGACCAAGGGAAAGCTGAACGTGCCCCTGATGTACCTGCACCGCTACCTGCGGCTCACGCCCATCCTGGCAATAGCCATCATCGTCTACATGAAGATCCTGCCGCGCATGGGCGATGGCCCCCTGTACGGGTCCGTGAACTTCGATGACTATGCGCAGTGTGAGGACACGTGGTTCTGGACGCTCCTGTATGTGCAGAACTATGCCACCCATAAAATCGTACGTTCCTCCGGTCTATGAGCGCTGGACTTTTCCAGATAACAATTCATCTTCTTGCAGTGCTTGGGTCACTCCTGGTACCTCGCCGTGGACATGCAGCTGTACATCATTGCGCCCCTGTTGCTGATCGCGCTCTACAAGTGGGGCAGAAAGGGGGCCGCCCTGATATTCGTGCTGATGCTGCTCCTGGCCTCATGTCTCTTCACAATGATGATCCTCAAGGACGTGTCTCTGTAAGTAGTCAGAACGTGTACTTGTGCTGCTGCTGAGAAGGAGTGCTAACGCTGTGATCCATCCTGTAGGCTGACTCAGAGCAACGACGCCATGAAGAAGATTTATTTCTCCACTCACACGAGAGCCTCGCCCTACCTCATTGGAATTCTGTTCGGCTACTTCCTGCACGTTAACCGGGGCAGGTCCTTCAAGCTCAACCGCCTCGCAGTCCTTCTGGGCTGGCTAGTCTGCCTGGCGCTGCTCTTCACCTGCATATTCGCGGTCTTCCGCTATGCCAAGCACTCCGACACTCCGACCATACTGGAGGAGGCCTTCTATTTGACCCTAACGCGCATCGCCTGGCCGCTGGGCCTCTGCTGGCTGGTCTTCGCCTGCACGCAAGGATATGGCGGATTGGCCAACAGCTTCCTTTCCTCGCCGCTGTGGCAGCCGATGTCGCGGCTCTCCTACTCCGCCTACATCTTTCACATGCTCATCGAGAGCCTGAATGCCGGCCTCACGCGCACCAACACCTACTTTAGTGACTACCAAGTGGTGAGTTCCGTATCCAAGTATTTCCTGTTCCAGTGACTAACCGAGACTTAATCGTAGATGCTCCGCTTCTGGGGTGACTTCGGCTTTGTAATGCTCCTTGCCTTTGCCGCGTACATCCTGATCGAGGCGCCTTTTGGCAACCTGGAAGGCCTCCTGCTGCCCGTGCAAAAACCCGCTGCCCCGGCCAAGGCGAAGGTGCAACCAGTGGAAGGTACAGGCGAGGTCTCGACAGTTCCGCCTCTCGAAAAGAAGTCGCCATTTCCCCCGGCTGATGGAGTTTAAGAGCCTGCAGACAAAATAGATTTAGATAGAAATTCTGAGATATTTATATTAAGTTACAACTTTTTTTTTTATTTATTTATTAATTTTAAAATAAATGCGCATATGTATATGTATGTACATGCATTATAGAATCAATCACACAAAAAAGAGTACGCCCATTTAAACAATGTAGGGTTTAAAAAGGGGAGAAAAAAGAGAAACACAGAAAAACATTCACATTTTAGGCATTTATGCATGCCGAAAGCATGAACAAAGAGCAGCAGGCAACGACAATCCAAATCCCCCAGGTGGAAGGCACTTTTTCAGCTTGCCTACCATCGCATACCACTGGTATGTGAGAGAAACGTAGTGAGAAGAGAGAGCAAAGCGAAACACATGAAAAAAGAGTACGGTTTTCGGTACTGCCATGCTTCTTTCGCTCGCACCGCCGCCCGAGTTGTCATTTTGTTGTTGGTCGCGCGAGTTCTCAGAATTGTACGTTTTCAGTGCCACTATTTGATGTCGTACTTAGTATCTGCATTGCTTCTACAACGGCTCTATAAAAACAATAACGTGTAAGTATAAAAGTCGATCTAGCCAAGGTAAAACTGTTTATTTTTTCCATTCCTTTTCATGTGTTTGAATGCCGACAAAAGCAATACATTCATAGGTGCGTGAGTGTAGCCATTTAGGGTGGACAACAACCAAAGTCCATTAGGGTGGCCCATGACCACTTAATATAAATAAAAATATCCGAGAAAATAATCGATGAATAATTATCGACGTAAATTAATAAATAGCAATTACCATGAATGTTGTCTCGAGAAGCAACCTTTGGCGCGTGGCCAAACGAGAAACCGAGAAGGCCAATCCAACACAATCAACGGATGATTACGACGATACCACTTTTGAGCCCAGTTACCAAGACATTCCGAACAACTGTAATCGCAAATCTGTTGAATCAAAGGCGGGCTTATATTTAAACAGAAACAGCGGCCTAAGTCAGACTCAGTTCAATGAACTCGCGAAAGCTCTCACCTCAGAAAATGGAGGCTTTTCCCGACTGGAGCAGAGAATTGATATATTGGAAACGCATATCGCCAAGCTGCTCGAAACAAGTACAAAAATAATGACTTCGGTGAGGAAGCTGACTGAGCGTCGAGGGCCACCAAAAACAGACTTTCCCTGCAAGAGCATCGAGGAACTCGATGGAATCGAGGCAAAGGTAGCCGCCGATCAAAATAAATATGTAAGTTTCACTGGAAAGAAACAATTCAAAAAGGTAATTCTTAAATTATTTACTCCATTCAGATTGAACTGTTCCGGGGAATGCTCGCACCTGAGGGTGTTTCAAAAAACTTGAATAGAATTCTGTCAACCGCAGTATTGATGGACATGAACTATGCAGGTACATGCTCTAAAACGGGCCTAACTACATATGTAAACCTGAACAATGCGATATATGGTAAGTTGACAGACCATTTCCCCTTTTGAATCATAACTTATTCCTGCACTTTCCTCAGAGTCACAGCGTGCTGATGGATACACCTTGGGGGACTACGCCAAGGATGTTCGTACCGCTTTTACGAAATTGAAAAATAGAGTATATAAGGCTACTAACAAAATCAAAAAGCGACGTAGAGAGGTAATGGGCGAAGACTGTGATGCGGATACCAACTTGAAAAGGGAAGCAAAGTAACATTAATTTATATTTTCCTAAATTTGTTATAGTTTCTTTATGTTGGAATACATATTTATGTACATATGTCAAAATACAAAGGGTGCCACAAGTTGATTTATGTATAAACTAGGTTATTAAACGTCTATAATAAGTTTTTAACATTATTTCACAAATAAATATAAGCGTCAGTATTTTATAAAATATTCAAAGTCCGAACGAGGGGAAGATATCGAAATGACAACCTTTAATCGGGCTTTAGATTTTATGTGGCACTTACACATCGATAGGAGTTGAAACGATAGTTTGTCATCAATTTCAACAGTAGATAAAATATTTGATGATTTTAAATTGAGAATTTGTAGGGAAATTTAAGAATTGTGCTGTTGACTATTTAAAAAGAGACTTTTGAAGTTCTCTTAATCTATGGAATAAATTTGTAAGTACGTTAACTGTTCTTTGCAAACAATTCTATGGCTATCGAAAGGGAGGGACTTTTAGCCGTCCAACACTACAGCGCTGCTCTGAATATCTGCTGAAATATCACTTTTTGCGCGCTTCCTTCACTGCTGCGATAGCCTAAAAGCAATCGATAGCGCCAAGAAGAGCCAAGCCATCGATACTATCGATAGCGACATCGGTGTTTTGACAGCTCTTCTGTCAATTTTCTTTTCCTTTCTTTCCGGTCTCTGCTCCATAGAAGACGCAAAGTACGTTAAAGCTCAAAGTAATCTGGAAAATAAAGTGAAATCCGACTATGTGAAAAGCGAAACAAATCGGCACTGCAGGCGGCGTCTAGCGCTGCGGCCGCTGCAGTGAGCGTTGTGTGAGAATTTGTTTACGTTTTCGGGTTAATCGCAGCGAAAGCGCATATACCCCTTCCCGAGTCGGGGACAACAACAACCATAACAAAGCCGCCGAAGCTAATTATTTTTTGTTACTTATTTTTTTGTCTGTGCAGCATGTTCATGCCAAAGGCCCATCGTGTCGCCATCTACGAATACCTCTTCAAGGAGGGTGTAATCGTGGCGAAGAAGGACTTCCACGCCCAGAAGCACCCTGAGCTGGAGTCGATCCCCAATCTGCACGTCATCAAGGCTCTGCAGTCCCTGCACTCTCGCGGCCTCGTCAAGGAGCAGTTCGCCTGGAGGCACTACTACTGGTACCTCACCAACGAGGGAATCGAGGAGCTGCGCAGCTACCTGCATCTGCCCCCCGAGATTGTGCCCTCGACCCTGAAGCGTCCCGCTCGCTCGGAGACGGTGCGCCCGCGCCCAGCCGCCGGCGGCCCACGCGGCCCCGGAGACGCCTCCAAGACCGGCGAGGACCGTTCGGCCTACAGACGCGCTCCCGGTGGCAGTGGTGTTGACAAGAAGGGCGATGTTGGACCCGGCGCCGGTGAGGTCGAGTTCCGTGGCGGATTCGGACGCGGTTCCCGCAACTAAGCCACTTGCTGCGTTTCAGTTTTTTTTATGTAAAATTAATTCACAGTAAAGAAACTAATGTTGAACTGAAGATTCCCCTCAACAAAAACAACAAAAAATAAGAAAAAATACATCAGAAATGTGTGTATGTTTTATGATGTGACCATCCAATCCAATTATAAAACAAACGCAAGTGAATCCCTGTTTTTTTGTTTGGTGATTTGTGTGTGTGCGCCCGGAGCCAGGATTTAGACACATTTGGGTACTTGGCTATAACGTAGAAGACGCGCTTTCAAGAATATTGTTACCAGGGGAAAGCGAGAAGCTTAAAGCTTTCCGGGTTATACTTTTGCACATGGAGCGAGGTCTGGTACGAGTCTAAAAAGTGGATTCCAGTTTGGGGGCTTACCTGAGAATTAGCTCTGATTTTGCAAAAAGTAGACCATGATACATTCTTCCGGTATACGATTTTCATTAAAGAAACATCCAACGAAAGGCAATGTAAGCTGGTTTGCACGTGCTGGCAAAGGTTTCCCGCCAAGAGAGGTTTCATTAAAGTAGCTTGGGTTGGGCTATGTCCGGTTTTGTGTAACTAAACCAATTGGTCATCCATCAACTAAGCTTCCGAACCGTATTGAAGGCAGTTCCATTGGTAAACATAAGAAAAGGATTGCTTGGAGTCAGTCGGCAACAACTCTTCTAACCCAGCAGCTCATCTATTTCTTTCAGGCTCGGTATAAGAATGTGCAGCCACTTCAGCAGCTGGTCGAGGCTTCTACATATGCCGAGGAATTTCAAAAATATCAATAAAAAATAACGATTTGAATAGAAAAAAATGTGTTTGGTTTTTATTTACAATTTGTTGTGTCCCTTAAAGGGAGGAGAATCAACTAGGAGGTAAAATATAATAAATACAAATAAATTTGAATACTAGTTAAAACACAATAGTGCTAGGCTCGAAATCAATTATTTGCACGATGATGGGTTAGTGGGCCTCCATAGTGAGTCCTCCTCCCTTAATTTAAATGTACACCTAAGCTAAGGCTCCGTCTACGATGTCATTACTACTATATTCACGAAAATACTTTCTCGGACCCAGGATCTTGGGAGGACCGAAGGCAGGTGACGCTCCGAAGGTCTCTTGGCCGTGCCAACGACGGACCGGGGCCAGGGCCAGGAGTGAGATGAACGCGCCCGGCCCGCTGGCGCAGCTATCGACGCTTTATCGATATCTTCCCCTTGGCCAAATGGGACATGTTGATCTTGACCTTGCTCTCGTTGGTCCGCTTCACCCAGACCTGCAGTATTCAAGTGGCTCGATTAGAATCAAAGTAGGTATGCAGGAAGACGACAACACTTACCACTTCGTTGCCAATTGCCGTGATGGTGGCGGCAAACTTGCTCAGATCCTTGCCTTCCACATAAACCTGCTGGCCCCGACAGAACCATCGCCGCTCGTACAGCAACTTGTTGTCCTCGATGCGCGTCTCTACATAGCTATTGTGGGCCGGCGGCTCGGCCAGTAAACTGTGCATCTGTTGCTGCTGCTGAACGCCGCCGTACGAACCAAGTCCGTTCTGCTGCAGGGCATTCGGTGCCAATGGCTTGCCGCGCTGGATGATCTTGAGATCTGACTCGATCTCCTTATCGTCCAATTGGTAGACGAGAAGCTGGCCGGTGGCGGGTTTGCGGCGCTTTTCTATGACCGGCAGCGGTTCGTTGGGTCGCCGTCGCAGCTTGCGTGTAACTGTTGTCTTGATTTCCATGGAATCGTTGGTTAACTCGAGGCTGTAGCGCTCGTTCTCAATCTGACGCTTGCGGTCCTCAAAGTCTGAGATTAGGTTGTCCTTCAGGTCCATCATCTTCTCGTCGTACTCCTTCTGTGCGGCCTTCTTCTCCAGCACATAGTCCCGCTCGACGCAGTCGCGCATGTAGTCCTTGTAGATCTCGTTTAGGCGCCGCCGCTCCTTCAGCTGATTGTCCAGCTTTTTTACGCGCTTTATGTACTCTGGATGCACAAGCTGGTTCAGCTCCTCCATCTGTTTCTGCAGATTGAGCAGTTTGTGCTGGTACATTCTGCGAAAAGGGAGGTAAATTTAAATATATAGACCGAATTTTGGCCCACCCGCCACATATATATATATGTATGTATTTATGTATGTACTCACTGCTCCTTTAGTTCGCTGTTGCTGCCTATGCTATGGCTGTGGGCGGTGCCATTGGTGCCGCCATAACGGTTGGGGCTGCGAAACTCCGTCTCGCTTGCATCGTCAGTGTCTGCAGGAGAGAAGGAAATTAAATATAAGATGCACAATTAGGTGGAAGTGGAATGGGAATTGGCGGACGGACGCGCTTCTGTCACTGCACGTACCTTCCTCGCTGCGCTCGTCACCGATCGACTCGTCGTCGTAATTGTCTCCCGTGTACAGGCTGTAGTAGGCGGACATGATTTGCAGCGATGGATATGGCCAGGACACAAAATTATTTGTTGGCAATTGTTTATTTTCTTCGCAGCGATGTCCGATGAATACACACTAGTGCAAAAACATCGATGAAAACATCGATTTCGAATTTTCTAAAACATCGATGTTTTTTCTTTGTCCATCGATGTTTCTGTGTCGTCACTATCGTTCAGTTAAATTCACCTAATTCTGTTAACCACCTCATCCACTGTAAGAATTCATCCGCAAGTTTTTGTAAAGTCGCAAGTTCTGTTAAAATCCATCCTCAAGCTTCTGTAAAGAAGCAAGATACTCGCCAGTGTGCCCGCCTTAGGGTGAAACAGGGCTGTCAACATCATTTTCAGTCGTCACCTGTCGATAGTATCGAATTTTGTTAAACATCGATGTTTGATTTTTATAATTCAATGTTTTTCTAAAGAGAAATATTCAAGGGCTACGACTTATACAACTAGATATCTAAATAACTGAAAAAATCGGTGAAGAATAAGCTATATTTAACCGCATGGTAACGACTCAAATTTTTAACCAAAACCCAGTCGACATGGATAAACCTTGTGCATTCTTCTGTATAGTTTTTAATTATTTTAAACTGGTAGAACTTTAATTTAGTAGTTCAAAACATTGATTATACGATCTCTGGTAGCCACACTATCTTTTCAGTTATTTTGCCGATAGTTTCAGAGATTGCGGGGTCGATAAATGACTGAAAGTATCGGGTGGCTGTTGATAGGTGTGACCATTCTGTAAAAAAATCTGTAACATGTGATGTATGGCGCCAAATTCAAAATGAAACATGGTATCAGTTGTAATGTGCTCACTTAATCAAAAAGTTCTCTTATTATATATTTATAATTTGAAAACATATGAATTATATAAGTGTATATTAATTAAATATTTAGATTAGGGTAGGATAATTACAAATGAAAATTAAGTGAAATAAGGACATTCGTAATATTGTTATTTTCTCTCCATGACGCATGTTTTGAAAATCGTGACCATGACAGGTATATGATATCATCGGATTATTGCAATATTTCACGATCTTGCTGATGCTAAGCAGTGCTTTTACAATTTAAGAACGGGAACAAATTGCAGTTAAGTAGATGAGATATAATTGAATATTATATTATTCGCGACTACTCAAATGCAAGCTATTGTATGTCTACATACAATGTTCGAAAGCACAGATAATTTGTAGTCCAATAAAAATAATGATAAAATGTATAGTGTTAAACGCTAACTTCTAGAGCTGTCGCTTTTCAGACATCCATTTAAAGCGAGAATTCGTCCAAATTGATTTGTGTTCATCTTTGCCTTTAGTTATATCTGTGTGCTCCACTGCAATGAGATAATACGTACGTTAGGGCGGACCTGATTAAATCAAAGAGTCTTAAATATTAAGTATAAAAAATGGTTCAATGTTTTGAATAGATTTAATGATAAATATGAATGTATATTATATTTATTTTTTATAATAAATACAAATTTAATGGAACCGTAATTCGGAGGTCTCGTTACCCATTATTTTATGTGTTTATAATAAAAATAACTTGGTTATTTGGCAATTGTTTCTGTGTAACTCACAGTAAAAATAAACAAAAAATGAGGTGTTTGCTGTGCAATAAATTCATTTTTAAATAACTAACAATTTCCAGTGCTGTCAGGACTGTAAAATTTGATTATTCTATGATGTCCACCCCCAATGTGTTTACCTATTTATATACATTTTTAGCTAGTTGTTGCAATGCGTGTACTTTTGTTTGAATCCTAACAGCACTTGTGCCTCTCAGCCAAAGCTGACACATAGCTGAGATGCTGTCGTCAAGCAGAGGCACTGCCAATAAAGAAGAAGGCCCAGGCCCGCCCACTCAGATAGAGATCGCCACCATTTGCCCAAGCTGAAAAATTAGTGAATTCTCATCATCATCATAATCATCGGCCAAAAATTCCATGCTAAATCAACGCGGGGCAAATTTTGATTGATTTCTGACTGGGCGGGGGCTCCGGATGGGCGGACTACGGACTGCGGACTACGTAGTCTTCGAGTGGGATGACATACTGGCGCAGATGACTAGAGCAATTATGTACATATATACGCTCGTTCTGTTTCTGTTTTCGTTCTCCGTATTTTGCAGCTTTCGAACATTCTGGTGACGTGGGGAAAATTTGTTTTCCCAATATTTCGGTGATCCTCAAGATATATTGTTGTACATATATTCGACAAGCAATAGAAGTCTCTCTCTATGTATTTGGTATAAGTAGTTGTACTTTGTAACAGCAGTTAAACTTCTAGATCTATTTGAAATAAACAACAAGAATTATGGATCTTTTTGGGTTACAAAGAGCTTAAACTATATGTGAATAATACAAATTATTCTAGTTAATACTAGTTAATACGAACAATTGTATAATATTATCAAATTCCTATCAGAATTAGTGTGGGCAATAGCTTTAACACTTTACATTTAGCTTTAATTTATATAATAACAAACTAACTATATTTCTTATTAAAAACTATGCATGTGTCCTTACTTTTACTTTCCATCAAGTTGAAGATGGTATGAATATATACGATCATTCTTTTGAGATTTATCTTGTTTATTATTCTGATTATCCGTGTTAGCAATTTATGGATGGCATATTTGTTTGCCTTACTCGCGCCTATATGTAGCACTTGTTATGTACCCAAGACGATCTTCAGATATATGCGTACACCTGCACATAGCAATAAATGGATATAGATGCGTTGTGTCCGCATTATTCTTTGCTGATTAGTTGGGGATTCTGTCGCCCGCCCAAGGTCGACAATTTCGATGAAAATGAAAATGAAAATGAGTTTATTGTTTGGACAGGGGGCATTAGCGGCCGTGTCGCGTCCATGTGGGTGCTGCCAAAAAAACACAGAACCGAAAACACCTTTGGCGTTGATCACCGATGATTGTCATTTTATTTTCGTAATTCATGATTAAATCTATTATTATTTGAATGGCTCTGTTGTCGTTGCCCCCAATGGAATTCGAAATGGAAACGGGAATGACTGCATATATCACATTTGAATACAGTCGAGGCTCCCTCAGAAAAAACCCAAAAAAAATTAAGGACAATATTTAAATATACTAGAATAATTGTTTTAAGCTAAGGTTAATAGAGCTATTTAAGAACAGAAACCTATTTTGGAATTTTTGAAAGACCAATGACTATGGAAAGTCACATAAACGAGAGGTGTCACTGTAATCGCAATAAAATACTCGGCTAATTACCGCAGCAATCCGATGCAGCCAGGTCCGGCTCATTTCATATGCATTCCCGTGGTCGACGCTCCTTAAAAGGACATCTTCAACGCTCGGCTTGACTTGACTCGACTCACGACTCCGAATCCCATTTCCCGAGACAGTCCGCCAATGTCACGCGGCTGAGTCACTTTGCTTTGGATTTGTTTACAAACAAAACCGATGGAGGAGTGGGTAGGGAAGTGGAAGTGGATTTGGCTGTGTGTATCCGAGACGCCAACGTAGCCGCCCACTCCGGCTAATTTGTGGTCCCAGCGACACTGCTGGCGTTACAAATCATCTCGCTCCCAAAAACGGTAGGAAGCGTTGATCTCAAACTGTTTGTAACGTGGCCGGTTACATTTTTAGCCTCCGTTTCTCTTTAGGCTAACACGTCACCAACACCCAACAAAATGGGCATTGGATCGTGCAACTTTAAGGGTTCCTTCTATGCCGCAACCTATTTTGTGCACTCCGTTTGTCTTGAAATATTAATATTTAATTTTTTTACAATTTTTTGTGTGACTTCTTTTAGTTTAAAAACCTTTAAGGCGATTTTCCATAGATATATTTTGTTGTAATTTTAAATTAAATTTAAATATTCCTCTACTGCCCTTTATGTATTTTTTATATTAATTTAAATTAATTTTTAAGATGGTTAGTCAAATATATGTTGATAATAACTTTTATATAAGTGAGATTTAGGGATTAAATTTTTGCAATTTAAAATAAAGATTTAGTAATTAAATTCTTCTCCTCTTTGAGATGGGAATCTAGTTTAAGTTTTTAATAAATTACTGATATATTTAATGGGTTTAAATATTAAAAACATATTACCAAACGTATAATAACGCTTGTATATAATTTAATTCCAGCATCTGGTTTCCATATAATAACAAAACATAAAAACTACCTTCATTCTGAAATTTTATTTCTGCTAAAATAAAAACTAAATAAATTGTATGGTTCTCTCTAAAAAATCCTTTTAAATTTGCTTAAAATGTATGTAATTTTGGCGATCTTTCAAAATTCTCTGGTAATGTAATTTTCCCGCTTCTTTTTGGTTCAAATGAGAAAAACTTTTCAGAGATGCGATACTTTTGCAGTCTAAAAAAAAGCCAAATCTAACGGAAAAAAACGGAAATGACATCACTGCCATGGCATCGTCGGCACCAGTGTTGCCCAGGTAACGACCACCCTTATAGCTAGATCCCAAACCAAAATAAGGTAAATATAAGGACAATTGTCAGATTGTTGCTAAACAGAAGCTAAAGTTAGCACCATTAAATTTAGAAATATTAGTACTTTTTAGAAAGCTACAATTTCGCCGGATCCATTACGAAAAAGACACAATTTGTATATTTAAGCCGCTAGATCTAGTGGGAAAATAGCCAGCTTATATCTGAAATAAGGTAGCTGGCAGCACTGGTCGGCACTATATAAGCGAAAGAAATTCCCAGAACGTAAAACAGTCGAAAAAAAATTGAAACGCGGCAAACAAACCGAAAGTGCGACACAGATACACACACACACAGACAGACAGACCGTCTCGAGGCAGAAATACATATAGAAAGCTATTGTATTCCCACATTTTTTTTCGGTTGCTCCGCCGATTAGCAAGTGAACCCAAACTCGAGAGAGCGAGCTGAACAGAACGGTATTATAATCCGACCAACCAACCAACCAACCACCAATCCAGCACAGATATGGCCGAGGCTAACAAGAGGAATATCCCCATTAAACTGGGCGACTTCAGCGTCATCGACACGGAGTTCAGCAACATCCGCGAGCGCTTCGATTCCGAGATGCGCAAAATGGAGGAGGAGATGGCCAAGTTCCGCCACGAGCTGATGAACCGCGAGGCCAACTTCTTCGAGTCCACCAGGTGAGCATACACGAAAGATTCTTGCCGGGATTATGTGATGTGCGGTGGTGATATTGATGATATTTGTGTGCCGAAAATTCGGCGGGGAACTTTGTTCGCCCGCGATTTGCGTTGACAACAACGCTATCAAAATGCTGATGATTCGGCAGTTTGGCCAGAGATTAGGAACGTTTTCCGCACACACCCCCTCACCCGCTGCCGAAGCACGGTTCCGTTGAACCGTTTACCGTATCCCACCGATTCGGTTGATTCATCTCGCGCGGTGCGTTTGCGTTCTTGTTCTTGGCTCTAAATATAGGCGCAAGTCTTGCCACATCGCATGCTGGTCTGGAGCGCACACGTCCGCACCACCACCACGCACACGCACACACTTGGACGCCAGTGGGCTAAGGCCAGCGGGGCGATTTGCGCCCCAGATATATTTCTTTGCCGCCGTCGCCCTGGGGGGAGGATGAGTCACGCGTTCTAAATTCTCCGACGCTGTCTCCGGCCAAGAAAACACATGAGTGTCCGTTCGCCGTCCACTAGTGTGTGTTCCCCACCAATCCCTCGTCGCCCCATTTCCCTGCCTCGATGCCACGGCACTTCTTGCTCCCTTACGAGATCGCCCGTAAAGTGGGCATTCCTGCCTTCTCCCGTTTATGCAACCCCCGTTATATGGACCATAACGGAATTTTTTTCTAGACTAGACTAGGTCTTGTGCTCACCTGTGCCAAGGCACTTGCACTGTCAAAAAATTGATAGTCTTCGAAAAACATGAATGTTTATCGATTCAAAGTCAAGTTTTTTAGTTTAAAATTTCGATTAAAAAAATCCCGCTTGTTTTTAATTCCGAAAAATTTAAAGTATGTATCAAAAGAATACAAAATCGATTGTTAATTCGATTGCCAAAAACGCTTTATCCCTCCAAAACTCTAAATTAAGGTAACTCCCATCTCCTTTGGCCTGAAATCTGCATTTTTATGCGCTGTGTAATATAGCATCTTTGGGATACGTACTGCGTATTTGTATCTGCTGCAGCAATTTATTTTTATTATGTCTCTCTCGATTCTTTGCCGTTTTCTGTGTAGGTTTGCTTTATGGCCCAAATATTTACCCAATAAACAGAGACGCGACTTAACGTAGCCGTCGACGTCGCCGTCGCGGTTGCGCGCCTCGTTGGCCTCTCAATCAAAAAAAAAAAAAAAAAGCGGCTACGTTGCGTGGGCGCCCGTTGTGTGGTGAGGAATATAACAAAAAAAAAAAAAGAATAACATCACAAAAAAACAAATCCGTTCAGTAAAGCCCGTGAGCTCCACTTTGGGGCGACCTCGGCCTATGACATAATCGAAGCGATTTCCAGTCCACCTCGCATTTGTTGTCGTTGCCTTCGCCATGGTCGCCGCTGCATTTGCATGGCCACAACAGAGAGAAGCGGAGGCCAATCCCTTGGATGGTCCAACTTTAACTTTGGCTCCACTTGCCAACTTTGGCCATTCGAACCGAAAGTTGGCAATGAAGGAAATTAACCCAAATTGGTGGAATCCCCCCCTAGGCAGGCTGACAGGCAGGTAGGCAGGCAGGCACACCTGTACTACTGCAGGTGCTTTTTCCTTCGACTGCTTGACTATCCAAACAAATTATTGATGCGTGGAGACGACGCTTATTCACCGAGCACCCAGCACCAACTCCCCGCCACCCTAATCGCCACCCAACGCCGCGACCTTTGACATCTGGGGCTATGGCGTGTGGCCGATTAATGCGCCGCAGGCTAAGCGAGTGACTCAGCGGATAGAGCCACTCGGCCAACAGACGCGTCACTCATGCAAATGGTCATAAGTCCACATCGAAATGGTTTTAATTAGATATAGGAAATATCCCTTGCCTTAAAGAATCAAGAAAGTTCTTTTACGAGTTGGGGGACAAAAGACTCAAATGTTCAGATATTTATTTTAAAAGATAAAATGAGTATCTCAAACACAATGAGATATTTATTTAAAACAAAATTCAGACTAAGATTTGCATATAAAAAGGATAATTTTTCGAAATTATGAATTAACGGTTTTATTTTTCAGAATATACAAAAATAGGTTTGGAAATATCTAGATACTAATCGTCGTCGAAAGCTAATGGCGCTATTTGTTGATGTGAAATTAAATTGGCATGTAAATGCCACTGTCTAAAAGGTTGTGGGACACAGTGAAAATCCGAGGTAGCAGGGGGCTTTCATTGAGACCTGGCCAATTGCGCTGTTGCCGCGGCCATAAACCGCAATTCAGTGGTGGCGCCTCCTCATTGAATTTCCGCAGACATTGTTGGCGATTCGGTTGCAATTGAATAAAAAGAACAAATGATACGATTAACTCGCCGATCGTCAGATATATATACATGCATATTTTGTATATATATACGCATGCATTTATACATTGTATTTACCATATATTGTGTATAAATATTGCCCAGATTTATTGACAGAACAGAGGAGAGCATTGCTGCTCACAAAATAAATGTGTGCAATGTGGATTTAATGGTTATTATTTCGTGTTTGATGCTAATCTTGGGGCATTATTAAAATTGCACGAAATAATAAAGTTTTAAAATAGTGTAAAAGATTAAACTATTTACCTATTCTGATTTTCTGATGAATCAAACATATAGTTAGAGAGATTGCCAAATTTGATATAATAATTTAGTGACTAATGTTTCAATATAAACATATTTACTTGAAAATATTGAAATAAAAGTTACAAAATGTAATTTATTACTTTGGTATCGCTATCTCGAAAGTATTTTACAAAAAAAACACAACAATTCCGAACCATCTACTAATGGAATTTTCAATATTGCGATAGAAAGGAAGTAAAGCTTTGTAGATAATTTGAAAATATCCCAATATATTTTAAATAAACTTTTTTCAAACTTCGAACTCATGCACTTACTGATATTTTCTTCCCATTTCGAATTTCCTTGTATTTCCTTTGCATTTTTGACTCGGTGTGTGTTAAAAACTGGCAATTTAATCGATCTACCGGATTTATAGCCCCATTGATCGGCCTTGCGCGTGGGTGGCTCTGTGTGCGCATAGTTTAAACAAATAAGTACGCTGAGCAAATATCTATTTATCATGCAAATAGCCATGGGCACTTGTGTGTGTGTTAGTGCGAAAAAGCTTTCGCAATTTAGTTGCCATTATTCGTGGCTGGATGCTGATTATTCCAGTGAACAAGTAAAGATGATATCATGTCAGTTTTTAGCCGTTGCTATTCTCCTCTCCAATTTCGATGACAAACAAACCGGCGATCACGGTAATCGCTGGTAATCGATAATTCAATTTGCCAGTTTGGCAAACAGAAAAGTCAACAACAAAAACAACAAAAGAGCACAATTTTGTTTGCTCCCGCTCTCATTGTGTGTTTTTTTTTTACTTTTTCGTGTGTTCGTTGTTGTGTGTGTTTATTTTCGTTTCTTCTTCAGTTTCCTTGCGTTCGGCTTTTCAATAACGAAAAAATATGCATGACATCATCGTCATCAGATGCCAGAGAGATATAGTCAGACATGTGTGAATGTGTATGCGTGTGTGTTTGCCAGCACTGAGACGGAGCACATAGAGGGGGAGGAGAGAGGGCGAGAGCAGGTGCTTTCTCTCCCACTCTTTCGGCTAAACACATTTGCCGGACTAACGGTGATTGGTATTAGTCATTAGCGTGCGCCTCTGGCCCGCGGCTTGTGGCTATTGATCAACGCGCCCGCCCCCAACCTGCAACGCCCGCACCCAGGCCGCAAGGTCGCCCAGAAAGGCCCAATGCACGTTCACGTTTTAATTGATAAGAAGTGCCTCCCCGCCTGTTATCTGTAAAGACTCTCGCTGACCGCACATACACACATGCACATTGGCGCCGTGAAGACACACGCAGGTGCACGGTTTAACGGTCAATCAAATTTATCGCTTTCCGGACTGCAGTGGTGTGCGTGGAAGTGCTGGAAGAACGTCTTGGCCAAGTCGCTGCATTTCTGCCCCATTTATGTAACACCCTGTATATATATTTACGTATATATTTTATGCCCTTGTATTTGTATTTGTATTTGTATGTACCTTTTTACCTAACTTAATACTCTCTCTTTCTCCTCTATTTTTCTCTATTCTCTTTTCCTGCTGCTTGGAATACATTAAACAACCGCAATTATTACAATATTTTAATACTCTCCTTTCTCCTATCTAAAAAAAAAAAATCAAATAAAAAAAGCTCTACTAAAAAAACAACAACAACAACCAGGTACAAATACTTAGAAAGTATAACAACTAAAAATTTGAGTTTCTGTTCGTATCCCCTGCACCCTCTTTACCACCAACTTATTCTACCTTACCTTTTGCCCAATTTTTTGGTTCTTGTATCTAATTCGAGTTGTTTTACTTTTGAGTTAATCATTTAATATTCCCTTAATTGCAATCCCAGCACATAATTACCCCACTTAAATAAACAAAAAAAAAAAAAAGAGCAAAGAACCAATCACAACCACAAAAAGATACACACGCAACTAAAATAATAATTAATTTTCAATTATAAATTAACTTGGATTCAATATAAATACATATATAAAAATAATTAGACACTGTATGACTATATATTTGAATTTAAAATTAATAATTCGTCATAGTGCCAAGCCTCAAATGAACACGGATAAATTACCGGGAATTTTTAGGTTAAATAGACGGAAGAAAAATCCTTGTTATTTTATTTTATATATTTATTACATATTTGAACACAAGTGAAACATGGGAACTTGTATAGAAGTTAAATAAAATTAAACAGCAAATATAAATAATAATTAGTACACAAAAAAATAAGCGAACATTAACTGGAAATAAAGTAATCATTACAATGGAAAATGAACATAAAATGAACATTAAAGGAGCACAAAATGAACATTAAAGGAACGCAGAAATGAACACAAATTATACATAAAATTATGGATTTTGAAGAAACACAATACTCAACGATTCGCAGTCATTAGTTAACAAAAAGATACTGAAACTAAACTTTTCCCATAGCCCAATGACAGCTGTAGGCACAAGAGATGATCGGATGAATGGATGTGCAGTCACGAGGAGGGTGTCACTTCAAGGAACGCCAATCCATTTTTAAAACCAAGCAGTCGCACACAAACGGCAGTGTTTATTTATATATTTAGTCTCCGGGACCCTGTACAAATGGTGTACAGCACATATTGGAATCGTGCGGCTACTAAGGGTAGCCACCTCTAATTTCCTCCAGGCAGTTATATTTAATTGGAAAATATGTATACATTCCAATATGATTCCATTGGCTTGACAGCCTTATAGATGCCTTTTTAGAGGAAATTTTTCGTTCGCTGGCAACGTCCCAAGTGGTTGCGCTCATTCCCATTAACCGGGGCTGTCGGAAACCATTGTTTTTTCTAATGGATAAGATACATACACTAAACACACGACACGTGATGGTACGGATTTCGGGGTGGCAGCTGCTGCTCCCTGATCCCTTCAGAGAGCCGGAAACATTGTGAAAGTCGGATTTATTTATAGACGCAATCCCCGAACGGGTCTTGGCTTCAATTGAGTTGGGCTCGTCGGGGCAAGATCAGTCACATCCTAGAGAAGCAGCAGAATGGAGGCCTTTACGCGCACACTGCACAAGACCTTTCGCACCACTAGAACTACGACTAGTAGCACCACCACCACGTCCACCACCACAAACTCCTCAAATAGGTTCTGGTTGCTCCTAACACTTTGTGATTTTCATTTCTTGACACCACTCTCTGTTTTAGATACTTTTCTGTGTGCTTACCCGGTTCTAACCTTCTATTTGATCTCTCTTGCAGCTCAACGACAAACTCGGCCCTGCCATCCCGAATCCCCAAGCAACAGAACTACGTCTCCGACATCAGCTCACCCTTGATACAGGTTTGTAGCCCAACTATCCTTAAAGCAAATGCCTTCTAACCTATCTTCAATTGCAGGACGAGGGCGACAACAAAGTGCTGAAGCTGCGCTTCGATGTTAGCCAGTATGCCCCAGAGGAGATTGTGGTGAAGACCGTTGACCAGAAGCTATTGGTAAGTGAGACCCCGCCACGTATTTTGCCGCCAGAAGTTCTAATAACATAGTTTTTGCCTTGCGCTCTTTAGGTGCATGCTAAGCACGAGGAGAAGTCGGACACAAAGAGCGTGTACAGGGAGTACAACCGGGAGTTCCTGCTGCCCAAGGGCGTCAATCCCGAGTCCATCCGTTCGTCCCTCAGCAAGGACGGTGTCCTGACCGTGGATGCCCCGCTGCCAGCGCTTACTGCCGGAGAAACGCTGATTCCCATTGCGCACAAGTGAGACGCCACCACCACCATCCCGCCCAGGAGGAGGAGGCTACCGCGATCGGAGTTCATCATATGCACACATACACATTGGACTATCCTATCTAATTTTTTTTTTGGTTCCGACGTAAAGCTAAACTATGTTACTGACTTACTACTCATAATTAACTTAAATGTAATTCAAATTATTATTAAATTCAATTAATTTAATTCATATTTATAATTTTCGCATTAAACGTAATCAATCTTGTCGTAGTTGTCCCCGCATTGGTTTTTTACCTTTCCTCCCATCGACAAATAAATCACTTACCCATGGAATGGATTTTAATCAGTGAACTGGGCTCGACCTCCCCAAAAGAAGGGTTTTTTCCCCATGTTCTTCGCTGGAATAATGGGATAAGACCCGTTGTTTTTGGATCAATTTGAATGAACACTTTATGCCCGCTTGGTTGCCTGGATGTTACTCAATAAAAAATTAAATTCATGTGCCTTCAAATAAATTTCGATTTTTGTGGGAACGACGCCTGTGCTTTTGACGATTCTGTCAACATTTTGACACGGATTGATATCTCCAATACTCTATAGTTCGGCCCAGATATACTTACAAACCAAATTGAGCAGTGATCTCCAGGGATGTCTTCCTTGAGGACAGCAGGTATCACCGTCTATCTACAAGCCAACCGTCAACAGTGAACAGCAAAATGCCACCGCAGCTGGACAACCAGCACGAAGATGGAGATCCCTCGGATGGGGAAGATCCGATGGAGCTGGCCACCCTGGTCCTAAAAGCGGATCCCCGATATCGCATCAAGCCAATACAGCAGGTCGTGTCTGCGCTCTTCGGCGGCCTCTTAACCACCTTTGTTGGTGAGTACTTCGGGAGAATCGAACCTTCTTCTCCCCCATCGTCTCACGACACGCCACATGCTCGTAGTGACGCCGCTTGAGGTGGTAAAGACGCGGGTGCAGACGCAGCACGCGATCCGCCAGCGACCGACGGTCTCCAAACTCTGCTATGTCTTCCACAACGGCCTGATGACGCATGTGTGCCGATCCAGTGACCTTTGTTACCCGAAGTCGGGTCGAGTTCCCCACAATCTGCGTCCGCAACGCGGCTCCATGGTAAGTTTTGGGTTCGTTTCGGGCTTACAAGGGTTTGGCTAGACCCATTGGAACATTCCCTTTTCCTTTCGGCGCAGGACGCATTCGTCAAGATCCTTTGCAGCAGTGGCCCAGGTGGTCTGTGGGCTGGCCTCAGTCCCACCCTCGTCTCGGCACTGCCCTCCACGATCATCTACTTTCTGACGTACGAGTATCTCATGAACTCCCTGACCCAGTTCTATATGGCAACGCAAATGAGCAACTTGAATATAGACGAGGTTCCGTACGGGGATTCAGAGCCTGGAGCTGCCGGCGGGGATCCCTTAGACGACCCTAAGCGTCCAAGAAATGTGGACGCCCCAACAAACGTATCCACAATCGTTCCTTACTACGTGCCCATGGCCTCGGGCATCTGTTCGCGTACTCTGGTGGTCACTGCCATTACGCCCATCGAGATGGTGCGCATCAAGATGCAGTCGGAGTACATGACCTACTCGGAGCTGTGGCAGGTGCTGCGCTCGCTCATTCGGCAGCACGGCGTGCTGGGGCTGTGGCGTGGTTGGCCGCCCACCGTGATGCGCGATGCCCCCTTTTCCGGCACTTACTGGGCAACCTATGAGGCGATAAAGCGGGCCTTTAGCCGTACGGAGCCCTCGTTCCTCTTTAGCTTTTTCGCCGGCGCCATGTCCGGAGCGGTGGGTGGTGAGCGGTGGATGAATATCGGAAATCAGCTAATTATCCCCCCTTCTTCCTCTTTCAGGTGGCCACTCTTGTGACCATGCCCTTTGACCTGATCACCACCCACACCCAGATCGAGCTAGGCCAGAGCGTTCTTTACGAGAATAAGAACACCAAGGGGGGCACTGGTGGCACTGCCTCTGAACCTGGCACTGGTTCTGCCATGAAGAATGGGCCGCAGGCGAAACCCAAAACTGGTACTTCGGTGTTCTCCCGTCTGGGGCACATCTATCGACGGCAGGGCGCCCGGGGACTTTATATAGGGGTCATGCCGCGTATGCTTCGAGTGGTCCCCGCCTGTGCCATCATGATCTCAACCTTTGAGTATAGCAAATCGTTCTTCTTTCACTATAATATGGATCTCCAAGAAACAGGTATGATGTATATATGTATGTTATAACTTAAAAGTTAGCAAAGTATTTAATGGATTGCTTTTGGTCATCAGATATTTTTCTGGTTAACCAAAATATCCACTAAGCTAGGGCGGAAATAGAAGGGACTTAAAATCGGTTGTATAATCACTTAAAAATAATTCTATTCCCTTTTTTCAATATAATATTAAATCGCTTTTGATTTTAATAAGGTCAGGAATTCCCTATTTCGCCCTTTCAAACCTTTCAAACAAATTATTCGTTACAAATCGAGTTTTAAAAACGATTAATTTCAAACTAAATAAGTTTGTGAAATGGAACATATTTGATTATAGTGCGAGCATAAATTTAATTTTAATTTCATCTAACGTGCATATATGAATGCACATATTCTCTATGGATTTTATCTTATCAAGATATAAGTACAAATGTATATATTTGCCCGTGTGTCTGCTTCTTGCCAATTTCCTGATAACAATTTCAATACTATTAAAAATATCGATATCGACTATCGATGCTCGTGTCACGAGTGGGGGCCCGTCACATGGCAACAGCTGATCGGCTGGCCAGAGGCCGCACTCCATAGGAATTTCGGGGAACGTAGTGGAAATGGGACATAGGGGACGGACAAGGTGTTTTATTTTGGACCCGGAAACTATTTCACAATGATCGAGTGGCTTGCCTAATTGAAGAGTGTAGTGTCCAACGTTTTGCCACTAACTACTGTCATATCTCGTTCACTCATCTCTCTCACTCATCCATCCAACCGCCGCCAGCCTACCGAGGAAACACATAGGAAAGAAACTCGTGCTGCGACTACCACAACGACAGCAGTGGGAGATATGGCCTCACGGGGACCCTGTACACACCTTGCGGCTGTGGCTGCGGCGGCAGCAGCGACCCCAAGCCAGAGCCAATCCAAGGTCACCATGACGGACCCCCGGTTCCGGATCCGACCCCTGCAGCAGGTGGTATCCGCTTGCAGCGGCGCCATGGTGACCGCCTGCTTTAGTGAGTAGAGCTCTGACGCCCAGATCCAACGTAAGCTCTCTTTGTTGTGCTCAAGCGCTGCTTTCTGATTGCAGTGACCCCCTTGGATGTGATCAAGACCCGGCTGCAGGCACAGCAACAGGCTCTGCTCTCGAAGAAGTGTTTCCTCTACTGCAACGGTCTCATGGACCACATTTGCCCCTGCGGCCCGGACACGCCCAACCCTGCAGCCTCAAAGCCAGCTCCCCGCTTTTCTGGCACCATTGTAAGTATCAGACTGCATTCCAATCGAGAGTAATCCTTAAGCCCAGTCTCGCCTTCCCATCGACATTTGCAGGATGCATTCATCAAGATTAGCCGTACCGAGGGCATCGGCTCGCTGTGGTCTGGCCTTAGTCCCACGCTCATCTCGGCCCTACCCTCGACAATAATTTACTTCGTGGCCTACGAGCAGTTCAAGGCCCGCTTCACAGACATCCACTACAAGTACCTGGCGAGCTGGAAGGCAACACCAACATCATCAGACCATGGCCGTGACATTCCACTACCGATACCGATGCTGGTGCCCCTGCTGGCGGGCGTAACGGCCCGCATTCTGGCCGTCACCTGTGTCAGTCCCGTCGAGCTGATTCGCACCAAGATGCAGTCGCAGAAGATGACGCACGCCGAGATGTTCGGCACCATACGCCAGGTGGTGCAGTCGCAGGGCGTACTGGGACTATGGCGCGGCCTGCCGCCGACGATACTGCGCGATGTGCCCTTCTCGGGTATATACTGGACCTGCTACGAGTACCTCAAGAGCTCCTTCGGTGTGGTGGAGCCAACGTTTGGCTTCAGCTTTGCGGCCGGAGCCATATCGGGATCGGTAAGTTCATCCCCTAGACTTGATGTGTACAATATATACTAACTAAACCGCTTGCTCTAGGTGGCCGCCACTATAACCACGCCGTTTGATGTGGTGAAAACGCACGAGCAGATCGAGTTCGGCGAGAAGTTCATATTCTCAGGTAGGCCCCTTGCTGTCCAGATCGCTGCCGCCAGTTCCCACACACACATTGACAATGGTTCGGTTTGCATTACGGCAGATAATCCACCCAATCAGGTGGCCACCAAGTCGGTGGCAGCGCGCCTGGCCAGCATTTACCGTCTGGGCGGACTTCCAGCTGTTTTCTCTGGACTTGGGCCGCGGCTCTTTAAGGTGGCGCCCGCGTGTGCCATCATGATTTCATCCTTCGAGTATGGCAAATCCTTTTTCTACCATTACAACATTGATCAGCACGAGCGCCTGGGTCTGGCGGAGCCTCCGGATCGTCGGTGAATCGCTTTCAAATCGACTAGACTCCACCTACCCCAAGGGAATCCCCGCCCGTTAATCGATGTAAATATGTAAATCAATGGCGGAGTTGCCCAGAAATCGGAGGGCAGGGCGGGTCCGGTCCGGTCCACTCAGTTGGTGGATCCGTCGTACATGCAATTGATAAATTGTTTAGGTAAAATAAAATTCTTGTTTTTCAACCGACAAGGTGGCCGTGGCCATATGCCTATTCCCATGCCCAAACCAAAGATTCCGCAGATTCCCCAGCGATACAGGCTAGTGTAAGATATTATATACTAACTGAAGTCTCTTGCTGGTTACCTTTAACACGAATTTTTTTTAATTTCAAAATTCTTTGGGGTGCCACCTGGCTCCCTTTCCATAGTCTTAGCAGGCGAGACATTCGCAGGTTACGCACATTAACCAACTTATTGGTTACACAAATGGGCTTCTTTGTTGTTCATCATGTTAAAAAATAAATACTTTTTTAAGGAAAACAAAATTGGGTTTTTCATTCTTGATTTTCAAATTAAAGGACGAAAATTTATCCCAATCAAAATTGGGTATAACTTTTCAGATAACTGCAGCTTAAAACCAAGATTTACACATAATTTTGCTTGTACTAAAGAACAACATATAATGTGCGGAACGCCAGGCAGTCTTTTGTTTTTATCCTATCCAATAGGATGGATAAATCCTGTGCCTGCAAACAAACACTTCGCAGGGGGAAGTTTTTGAACTCCGTCTGGCTCATGACAAAGGCAAGAAAGCAGCTTTTGAGTGCAATACCGGTTATAAGTATTTCCCTAAACCAGAGGAAGCTAAGGGATGAGAGCCAAAGTCGTGAGAACTTTTTAGCTCAAGGATACCGATCAGTCATGCAGAAGAAAAAGACGAGAAGAAAACTAAATGGATAAATGTTCATTATAATTTCAATGTCTTAATCTAAACTTCATAAGAATAACGCTTCATAAATGTTCATAAGGATTACACTTTGTAAATGTTTATAAGTCTGATTGTAGAACAGCCTTGGCATATAAATATTTCCATTGATTTCCTGCATAATATCAATTTCATTATATTAACTCTAAAACAAGTAAACAAGTAAGTAAGTAAGGAACTCTCTCCTGGCCTGTAATATTTTGGCATTTTGCATAATTCATAGCAAAGCGTATCACTCAGTTTTCAGTGTCAGTATCTTCATTACAACAATCGTGAGTTTGCCCAAAACTAATATCTTGCACACCTGGTAAGTGTAAGTGCGCTAATACCTGGTATGGCCTCCTTGGTTAGCCACGACTTCTTGGAGTCGGTGTGGCATGGAACGGGCGAGGCACCAAGTAATGTGTGGCGTTATTCGGTGCCACTCGTTAGTGATGGCATTCCTTAAATCCATCAAATTGTCTATCTTATGCCCGCGCTCGCGAATTCCCTGGTCCAGCAGAGGCCAAATGTTCTCGATGCAATTCAGATCCGGACTCTGGGCCGGTTGCTCCACCAAGAGCCCCGGGCAGTTCTCGGCCAGCCAGCCCTGGACACGGGTCGACTTATGCGGCTCGTCATTTTCGTGATAGTAATGGAACCGCTTACCCAGTTCGAGATCTTCGGCACTCTGGAGTAAGTTTTCCTTTAGGATGGAGAACAATACAGCTGAGCTCATCTTTGTATCCTTGAACACAATATTTCCCACGCCGGCAGACGAAAAGCAACCCCAGACAAGGATCCCGCCTCCGCCACACGGTTGCCTCTCATTGTTCCACTTGCTCTGCACATACGACGTTTCCTCCGAGGCTATCAGATGAAACTTTGCCGTGCCCACAAACATGACGCTGTCCCAAAAGGCAGAATCTTGCGCCTGAAATTCTTTGGCGAACTGAAACCGAGTTTGTATGTGCCCAAGGCCCAAGATGGGCCGGTACCAGTCATTACGGCCGGTAATGTTATTGGCGCGAAGTAGACGGCGCAGCACCTCAGGACAGCATGGTTTTCCAAACTCCTTAGCCACTGCCTCGGCGAGTTTCGGTGCGGAGAGAGTGGGCTGCGCATGGAACATGTTGATGATTTGCAACTCCTCCTGCGGAGTGAAAATCTTGTTTGGGGCCTGCTTGCCCTTTTTGTCCATCAATCGATTCTCCACGATGAAGCGCTGAATGATTTTGCGAACTGTCGATCTGTGAATGGACGTTTCCTCCGTGATGAGCCGCTCCTTGTAGCCAGCTTTGTGGAGGGAAATCACGAACTCGCGCTGCTCCAAGCTGGTTCGCCGACCCATATTGGATTACCATATGCCTCCCGCAAGCAGCCTTGCCCGAATGGATATAAATTTCAAGTTTAATTTCGCTGAATGTTGAAATCTTTCGAAGCGGCGCTCCGTATCAGTGTGGCCAGCCAAAGTTACCAAAACTGTTGCAAAAAAAAGACGGAAGTAAACTTAAAAGCTCGATAAAAATTTTTTTTATTTATATTTTTTAACAACGAGATTTGTATATTTTTTTATTTAGTAAAATAATTGCCAGATTAATGAAAAAAACGAATTATTGGCATTTATGACAATAAAAATCGGTGGCAAATCCTTGGTTAAGTCCTGGAACAAACTTCGAAAATAAACTACTTGCTGGTTCCGATCATATTTCAGAAGCCAAATCACAGGCTTAGACATATCCCTAGTAGTTTTTACCCAGCTTGTCAAGCTCCGGCGTCCAAAAATCACAGCTCGAATCTTATTTCCTACAGCAAGTAATCATGGTATAAATACGTTCAGAGCGGTGGGAGAGCAAAAGAAACCTCACAGATCCCCTTTTCTCCTCAGAGTGCCGTGTTCCACTTCCAGAGCCTCCTGGTGGTAATCCTGCTGATGATCTGTACGTGCACCTACATCCGTTCTATTTTCCCCAACTTTATAGGTCGCCACAAGATCGGGTGGGTGTTATCAATATCTTTCCCCCAGGCCCAATAATCTTTCAAATCTCCTTGCAGGTGGAAGGGCATATTTTGGAAAATGGCCAGAATTGGGGAGCGCTTATCGCCGTTAGTGTCTGCAAGTTGCATCATTATGGCCTTTTACATCCTTTTGGCCTAAATAGTTTTCCTTTCCGGTTAAAGTTTTGTCGATTCCGACTCCTGCGAAATGCAAGTATAGTAAACATTGTTAAAAACTAGATAATTTTGATTCAAACTATATAAATTAGTAATATAATACATCACTGTTATAAATTTAAAATATATAAGCTTATATGAAATATTTTTCTGGAACATTTACAAAAATATACCTATTTATATTAACAATATGAAATAAATAATATTGTTTATTTTTTAAATGGATTTTTTTTTAATGATCTCGACCGGCATCGCCAGCCGTAATAAATCTTAAAATTCGACCCCCTATATGAACTAAAAAGCTTCTAAACGTATTTTTTTGTTTAAACTGAAAATACCAAATGTAGTAGAAATTCTACTGGGCTGGCCACTCTTCGGCAGAGGATTGTGATCGAATGCAGCCCTGCGCAATTTCCAACATATGTTTGGTGTATCGATAGGCGGCCAGGCAGCACGTGCATTTGTTGTCGTTTTGAATTGTTTTGCATTTTGTCTTGACCTTTTTCCCATAAAATGAGTGAAGACGCCGTTAAGACTCAGGCCCCGCAGGCGTCGAAAAAGGCAAAGAAGCCGGCAAAGCCCGAGGCAGCTATTCCACGTGGACAACCCAAGTCAAACCGGCCCTGGAAGACGCCCAAACAGAAGTGAGTACCACACTCCAGGCTCTCGTCTCCGACAGCCAACTCATTTGCTTTTTGTCCGAACAGATTTAGCAAGATCAAGAAGACGATTAACCGCCAGTCGTTTGAGAAAAAGACCGCTCTACGCGATGAGCTGCGCTACATCAAGGAAAAGTCCAAGGAGATCAAGGAGCAGCGCAAAGAGGCGGCCGTGCAGAAACACCAGCGCCGAGTTGAGAATGCCGAACGCCGTCTGGCCAACGAGCGACGGTCAGAGGTTGTCCAGGTCATCAAGAATCCCGCCAAGCTCAAGCGCATGAAGAAGAAGCAGATGCGCATGATTGAGAAGCGCGACATCAGCCAGGTGAAGGTGGTCTGAAGCGGGTCCCCGTAGAGTTGTATTTTTTTTGAGCTAAATAAATCTAGTTTTAATACAAACACGATGATGCCTCCGGTCAAGTAACAAATGTATATTTAAGTCACTGCGTGAAGGAGTGGCGTACAAACGAATTAAGTTTATCTTAGGCTAGTTTAACAAATTTACGTAGTAGTTTAGGTCTGCCTGCTGGCCTGCGCCCGTATCTGCCCGGAATCGTGTCAGTATCCGCTTCCGTTCCTCGTTTAGTCTCCCGCTCGCCATCCGCTTGTCCGCCGGCCCCGTCAGTCCTTGAAGCAGTGGCTTGATGCGCCCCCGTAACAACAGATCCAGGCTGTGGACCACGGATTGTTCCTGCTGCATATGAGGCCCATTTGCTGGTGACAATTGTTTTGCAACTGGCTTGACAATTAAAGAATTGATGAAGTTAAGTATATCACAGCCCACGGCTTCAGGATCTGCGCTGGTCACTGTCAGGCTGTTACATTCCCAGGCCTCCGTACCCGGCGCCTCCAGCCTCTCGTACATTTCCCGCACCACAGCATCGGGCACGCGATCGTCGCCGCTGCGCCTCGCGTTGGCTTGCAGGCAGGAGTCCAGGGACGTGGCGATGTGAATCTGGCCGAAGACGCATCCCGCATCGCGGCACAGCTGGTGCAGCTGGTGACGCATGCTGCGGTAGTAGAAGTTATCGTCGCACAGAATAAGATAGCCTCCTCCCGACTCGCTGTTGCTGGAGACAGTCGTGCGCCTGACTTGACTGGGCCAAGTATCGCCTTCCCCAATGGCAGAGATGGTTTGTTTTAAGAGTGTAAAGATAAGCGCACGTTGCTCCTTGTACGGGAGCTCGGAGGAAGTGGGTCGGACGTCAAGGAAATCATCGTAGCATAGGTGGACAAGATGGCAAGCCCGCAGAGCAGCCTGCTGGCTGAGCAGCCAGGTGCAGAGAGTCGACTTTCCGGCCCCCGGAAGGCCGATGAGTGCGAGGAGGCAGATCCGCGGCATCTGTGAACTTCGAACGTTTAAAATGCAAAGGCTGTTCCGTGGACTCTGGATCGTGGAAACGAAAGATGTATGTGAGTGTGTGCGTGTGTGTTGGACAGTGGGGTCTGCTGAGTTCAGCTGTCGAGGATCGAGAACAGCAGCTGTGGCGTGGCGTACCACTCCGGCGACTGCTGCTAAATGGACAGATTGCCTGCGGCAGTCGGCGGAACAGGTGTCAGCACCGCTGTGGCGGCCAATTCCTTCAGCTTCTGCTCCTCCCGCTGGCGCTCTTCCTTCTGCTGTTGCGCGGCTATCTTGGCTTTCTCCTCCACTTCCTCCATGCGCTTGGCATTTATAGTTGTCTGCACCTCCACGTAGAAGTTCATCATATTCTGGTTGAAGCGAGCAAATTTGGTGACGCATCTATCCACGCAGACGTCCTATCGGTGAAGAATTGTATAAGGTCAGAAGGAGCGCTAAGCTTGGCCGGGACTACTTACCTCATGGGCGGCCAGGTCGCGATCGTTGAGATTATCGACGCACCGGCTGAAGCACATTTCAGTCACTTTGTTGTATAATGTGAGAAAATCCTTGAACTGGACGGGAATATCGTTTAAGTACAGCACTGCTGGCGCTCGCGTACATTGGGACTTACGTTGCGCAAATTAGAATCCATCGGTCGGCCACGGTTTTTTACGTTTTAATATATAAATTAATAAATTAACATTTAATTTTTCGCTCCGTTCTGACAAAAAGAACAGCTGATGTATATGTATCGATTGACAACGATAACGATAGCACCAAATCGAAACCGAGCTCGAAATTTAAGACTTATCGTACGGTAATTTACAAACCATAATTTGTGATCTCAAAAACTTATCGTTATCCAAACAAGGCTTCAATCTTGAAATTTGAAGTACAAATTCATGAACTACTCGATTTTATGCACCATTATTAAAAACTGTTTTTAATTATCGAACCTGCTTAAAATCTTGGTCTGCAACTAAGAGCATTTGAATTCGTGGCAAGCGTGACGGCCGTTTTTTTATGAATTACGAAATTAAATACTATTCCATTATAGCATTATAAAAAAAAAAACAATTGAAATTAATTATACATAACATTTTTACTACTTCCGATAATTCCCCGCCAAACATCCATGTTAGCGATTTTTCAAAAAACATCGAAGCCAACATTGATCTTTCGCCACCTCTAGTGTATTTGCCTGAGCCGGTCACACTACTGTGCTCGCATTATTTATATTTATTGCCAATTTCGATTGTAGTTTCTCTTTTTTGTAATTTATTGGGTAGGAAAGAAAATAAATCAGCTATGGAGCGGCCCCAGAAGATGCCCAAGGTGGCCAAGGTAAGATTGAAGGATGCAGAGGGAGGACAGCTCGAAAGGAGTCTTATTTCATCACAATGTTTGCTTTGCTCCCATTAGGTGAAAAACAAGGCACCGGCGGAGGTGCAGATAACGGCGGAGCAGTTGCTCCGCGAGGCCAAGGAACGCGATTTGGAGATCCTGCCGCCGCCGCCCAAGCAAAAGATCTCCGATCCAGCCGAGCTTGCCGATTACCAGCAACGCAAGCGAAAGACATTTGAAGACAATCTGCGCAAGAACCGCATGGTTGTCAGCCACTGGATCAAGTATGCGCAGTGGGAGGAGCAGCAGCAGGAGATCCAGCGGGCGCGCTCCATTTGGGAGCGGGCTCTGGACAACGAGCACCGCAACGTGACCCTCTGGCTGAAGTACGCCGAGATGGAGATGAAGAACAAGCAGGTCAACCATGCCCGCAACCTGTGGGATCGTGCCGTTACCATAATGCCGCGAGTTAACCAGTTCTGGTACAAGTACACCTATATGGAGGAGATGCTGGAGAACGTGGCCGGGGCGCGGCAGGTCTTTGAGCGCTGGATGGAGTGGCAGCCGGAGGAGCAGGCCTGGCAGACGTACGTTAACTTCGAGCTGCGTTACAAGGAGATCGATAGAGCGCGCGAGGTGTACGAACGCTTCGTCTACGTGCATCCGGATGTGAAGAACTGGATTAAGTTCGCCAAGTTCGAGGAGTCTCACGGCTTCATCCATGGCGCGCGGCGTGTCTTCGAGCGGGCGGTGGAGTTCTTCGGCGACGAGTACATCCAGGAGCGGCTGTTCATTGCCTTCGCACGCTTCGAGGAGGGCCAGAAGGAGCACGACCGGGCGCGCATCATCTACAAATATGCGCTGGACCATCTGCCCAAGGATCGCACCCAGGAGCTGTTCAAGGCCTACACGATACACGAGAAGAAGTACGGCGACCGGGCGGGCATCGAGGACGTGATCGTGTCCAAGCGCAAGTACCAGTACGAGCAGGAGGTGGCAGCCAATCCCACCAACTACGACGCCTGGTTCGACTATCTGCGGCTCATCGAGGCGGAGGGCGAGCGCGATCATATCCGCGAGACGTACGAGCGGGCCATCTCGAATGTGCCGCCGGCGAACGAGAAGAACTTCTGGCGGCGCTACATCTATCTTTGGATCAACTACGCCCTGTACGAGGAGCTGGAGGCCGAGGATGCGGAACGCACGCGTCAGATATACAAGACCTGCCTGGAGCTGATACCGCACAAGCAGTTCACCTTCAGCAAGCTGTGGTTGCTCTACGCCCAGTTCGAGATCCGCTGCAAGGAGCTGCAGCGGGCGCGCAAGGCCCTTGGTCTGGCCATCGGCATGTGTCCGCGCGACAAGCTCTTCCGCGGCTACATCGACCTGGAGATCCAGCTGCGCGAGTTCGAGCGCTGCCGCTTGCTGTACGAGAAGTTCCTGGAGTTCGGGCCAGAGAACTGTGTCACTTGGATGAAATTTGCCGAGCTGGAGAACCTCCTGGGCGACACAGAACGGGCGCGCGCCATTTTCGAGCTGGCGGTGCAGCAGCAGCGCCTGGACATGCCGGAGCTGCTGTGGAAGGCGTACATTGACTTCGAGGTAGCCCTGGGCGAGACGGAGCTCGCCCGCCAGCTCTACGAGCGGCTGTTGGAGCGCACGCAGCACGTGAAGGTCTGGATGTCATTCGCCAAGTTCGAGATGGGCCTCAACCATGGTGACAGTGGCCAGGACGCCGAGTTGAATGTGCGACTGGCGCGACGCATTTACGAGCGCGCCAACGAGATGCTTCGCCAGCTGGGCGACAAGGAGTCGCGTGTCCTGCTGCTGGAGGCCTGGCGTGACTTTGAGCGCGACGCCGCCACCGATAACCAGGCGCTGCAGAAGGTGCTGGACAAGATGCCGCGTCGCATCAAGAAGCGGCAAAAGATCGTCTCCGACGATGGCGTCGAGGAGGGCTGGGAGGAGGTCTTCGACTACATCTTCCCCGAGGACGAAATGGCGAGGCCTAATCTCAAGCTCCTGGCCGCTGCCAAAATGTGGAAGAAAAAGAAGGACGTCACGGAAGAAGACGTGCCTGTCGTACCTGCCATTTCATCCGATCCAGAGCCAGTAGCGGATCCTGGCCCTGCCTCGGCGGTGGCTGAGGATGCAACGACTGGCAACGACTGACCCCAAAGTTTTCGGAATTCCATAATGCAAGAGAAAGTGAAATCGTTTAAATAAAGCACAATGATTATTTTTTATCACGAATTCGTTTTTTTATTTTTGGGTATTCTAGGGAAAAGTTGCTGTGCGATTTATGTTTTTTTATAAATCCGAAATTATGAATTTCGAAAAATATTGCATTTTACTTGAGAGTATCGATATTATTGAAATAAATATATTTTTTTAAATTGGATGTCCCATTTTTCGGTTTTCTGATATATCAAACAAAATGTTGATTTATCTTATTATTCAAATTTCAAGTTGTATATCGTCTTTCGTGTAAAATACCCTTACAATATTACTATGTAAATATTTAGCTTGAGGGGGCATATACGCCTACAAATTTGTTTTTTTTTCGATTTTTTTATTTGTATTTTATTAAAGATTGATACCTTAAGAATGCCTGGTCCAAGTTGCAAAGTAAAATTTAAAAAAATTACAAACATTTGATTTCTAAATTTTTCCCAATTTTTTTAAATTTTTACGATATAACCCCTTAAATTTTGTTTGTCCCAAAAATCGCATGGTTTTTTGATCATAACTTGGCTTAAACTCAACCGATTTCAGTCCGGTTTGGTTTTTTCTTCTTGGTTTTCAAAGGAGAACATTTCTGCATTCAAACATTTGATTTCTAAATTTTTCCCAATTTTTTTAAATTTTTACGATATAACCCCTTAAATTTTGTTTGTCCCAAAAATCGCATGGTTTTTTGATCATAACTTGGCTTAAACTCAACCGATTTCAGTCCGGTTGGGTTTTTTCTTTTTGGTTTCCAAAGGAGAACATTTCTGCATTCAAACATTTGATTTCTAAATTTTTCCCAATTTTTTTTAATTTTTACGATATAACCCCTTAAATTTTTGTTGTCTCAAAAATCGCATGGTTTTTTGATCATAACTTGGCTTAAACTCAACCGATTTCAGTCCGGTTGGGTTTTTTCTTCTTGGTTTCCAAAGGAGAACATTTCTGCATTCAAACATTTGATTTCTAAATTTTTTCCAATTTTTTTTAATTTTTACGATATAACCCCTTAAATTTTTGTTGTCTTAAAAATCGCATGGTTTTTCGATCATAACTTGGCTTAAACTCAACCGATTTCAGTCCGGTTTGGTTTTTTCTTCTTGGTTTTCAAAGGAGAACATTTCTGCATTCAAACATTTGATTTCTAAATTTTTCCCAATTTTTTTAAATTTTTACGATATAACCCCTTAAATTTTGTTTGTCCCAAAAATCGCATGGTTTTTTGA